>BQNB010113782.1:5141-21874 GCA_026074375.1 Tanacetum coccineum
TTTTAGTATAAAAATAGTTTATTGCCAAAACCAAAATATTTGTCATTCAAGCACCAAACGAAACATTCTCATGAATTTCAATTCATCTCTCGCCGTGAAAACGACACTCGAAAGATAGACTATTATTTTTCCTAAAGTAATTGTCTTATCTGGCGGGATATACTATATATTACTACGACACGCGTTTGACGAATTATCACGCAGTTTGTCTCCACGTGAGATTGAACGTCTTGCAAAATTACAGTAATTCTTTGTATATATTTAACAGAAAAACAAAATACAAAATTATAAAACCTATAAAAGCAAAATACAAAATCAAAAAATTTCAAAAATACCAAAAATAATCTTCCCGACATGTCTCTCGTAAATCGATAACATTTACGCACCTAGAAATGTCGATTAATATTGACACGGGTGTATAAATGAAGTTCGAGCGAGAGTTTCAAAAGTTTTCAAAACATGTCTCTTCAAATTTTCTCTACGACTTCTAAGTAAATGCCAGCTTAGGACTCGGTCTCCAAAGAAAGGAAAATGTTCATTTATGTACATTTATCCTAAACAACGGGAAGTTCACATCTTCTCGGTCTTGAGCATTGTCATACAAACATTCCAAGTTTGTGAATGCTCAAGAGAAGCACCAATGAAATGATAATTAATAAGATAAATATAAAATCATTTTCCTGTTGAGCATAATTTTTCAAGATATTTTCAAAAAGAAAATTTCAAAATCTTTCAAAATTATGTGCTCAACAAACTCCCACTCCAAGTTTTCACTCTAATCTTTTATTGAGGGGGAATATAATAATAAGATTCATTTTGCATGCTCTCATGTTCTCCCAAGACTTCGTTAGACTCATGTGAATTACTAGACATAAACTTGTTTTTAATTTACTAATATTTCCAAAAATTATCAACGCATATGCAATTTTTGAAGGGGATAATAGTTATTAAAAAGTTATCAACAAAGCTTAATATGGATACGATCTTCAATCTATAAGTGTGTACCTAAACCTCGCATGTGCAAAACTTTTTTATAATATGGTGCATATGTGTAGGGGGCTTTTGGTAACTCTAAAAACTCTCAATGTGTCTTAAATGATTTCTCAGACACGTTGATTGATTTTTCAAATGGTTTTATGGATCTTCATGGAAATACCCAAAGACCTACCAACTGTTGTTTCTCAAGGAGTTATAAGGCGGTTAAGGTTAGGTATCCTCGTTCCATGATCCAGCCAGAACCAGAGGGATTTACCCAGGAACACTCCATTAGATAGATTAGAAGTCCTAGGTATGATTGAAAAAAGGAGTAAAGTGAGATCGGGAATAATGTTATCCAAGACATAAGTTATCACTGGAACAAACCCAATAAGGTGATAATGAGGAAACGTTGGTTTAACATTGAAGGTTTCAAGAATTAAAAAGATATGTAAGGATAAAGGGTGTAAAGAAAGAAGCCCTCCATACAAGTTTAGGCAGAAACAGGGTCAATGCATAATCTGTTGGTAATCACAATGATGATTCTGATATTGAAGACAATTCATCATGGACCCAGTGATGCAAGGCACAACCCATCCCAGCTACTCAGGCTTCTCTTAAAAGAAGTTAGTTTCATTTCTCACGGAGATCAACACGTTTCTATCGGCTTTCTCATTTCGAGATCGTTGATATAGAAAAGGTGGCAGTCTGCTTCAGCCTCTGATTACCAAATAACAAATGTGCACTTATAGAGTCTAGAGCCACCGAGATCAATCAAAAATCTCACCAGGACACAAATTTAATTATACAAAATGTCGTACATCATTATGCAACATTTGGTATCAAAGAGTCCTACGCATTATCCTTATGATAATTTCCAGAACATTCATAGTGATACCCTTTAGTATTCATAGTGATGAATGGAAATCCTTCCAGAGTCAACATCAAACCGATCTGCGGTTGGTGACTTGCGAGATTCTAAATGAATCAAGCTTGTGTCAACTGGATATCGATTTTGGTCCAGTATATGAATTGATGATTCAATCAGAAAGATAGTAACTATCCGATTCACTCTTATCGTGTTGTCTGATTTGAGACGTTTCGGTAATGAGAACAAGCATGTACGGTGAAACTAATGCATCTGCATTAGATGATCCAACACTTTGAGCTGGAAACCCTATCAAGGAGGTTCTTCTAAAATTAAACCTACCTGATCACAGGTACAATATTTTATACTGTAAAACGGTCCTCATAGAACCGGAGGTTAACGTAACCGAACTATGACAAATGACAAAGCCATATTCGTCTATATCTGATGTTTATCACTAACATTAATATTCAGGTATAAGTGATGGCGTTACAACCTCATTCCAGTTGAGTCAAGATGCACCACCTTATGCTCAATCGACAAAGATAAACACAATATGAAAGCTTAAGTACATGTGTCAAAGTCTTCCATAATCTCTGATGTACAAGCACTTCCTCAAAAGAACATTATCTATAAGATTGCCTGGCAATAACAAAGATATATCTTACATGTGGATCAAGTACTACTCCTTTCATTATGTGGTACAAGTAATCATGTCAAAGAAAATGTTGAGGGAGATTGTTACGAACAACAACGACCCATAAAGGAGAAATAATTTTTAATTAGCTTCGCGCTTTCCCTACTCTCCGCTCCTGTTATGCAATTTTTCTCTTTAAAGAGTTACCGAGAAGCATGGTTGTATTATTAGTTTTACGTGTCATTATCACAATGTCCGTTTAATTAAAATAATTGTGAATTCATGTTGAAATACCTAAAAAAAATTAGTATAAATTTTCTTCTTATATTTTAGTGCATGCCGCACTTGATATTAATCCCGTAATTTCTAACGCGTTCAACAACAACAATGTCCACCCACTTTTGTGAACCATTTGATCTAGTGGAAACAATTGAAAATCAAGCTCCTCTCGTAGTTACGATGGCCGATCAACGTACTATGGCGTAATTGCTCCAAGCACCCACCGAGGGTTACGAGGATGCAATCGTTTGTTCCCAAGATCACCGTGACAACTTACTTAAGCATGTTTGCTTACTCTTGAGTTTTAAAATAAATAATTTTTTGGACATAACAAAGAAGACCCTCATGCTCATATTCGTTATTTCAACAAGATCACCACAACATCTACGATGAAGTTCTCAAACGTCCGAGTACGTCGAGGTTAGTCTTATGCTTTTCCCATTATTCCCTTCGAGAGGGGGGCCGCCACCTGATTAGCCGTGAAACAGAACCCCTTGATCGATCTCACATGGGATTGATCTTTTTCGAAATTCATAAACAAATCTTCCCTCCTATCTAAAACAACTAATCCTTCGAAATGGAATCACGAGATTCAACAACGATTTGATGAACTTTTTATGAGGCATGAGGACCGATTCAACGATCTTCTTCGGCATGTCCACATTATGGATTTTCAGATTACATCAACTGCGATACTTTCTACAATGCTTTGAACTCTAATGATCAAGATTCGTTGAATTCCGCCGCGGGTGGTAATTTTTTGGATAAAATGCCTCAAGATTGCCTAAGAATCATCGAGAGCAAATCCAAAGTTCATAATTCATGAAACAAACCGGTTGTTGCCAAGGATGTGCGAGCAATTCCTACCCCGGTATTTCTCCCAATTTGCCGAGTAACTTAAGAGATATTGGTGAAAATAACTTACTTCTCGATAAGAAAAAACCAATTTCCTAAGCTCCCGCTACCGTAAAGCGGCGAGGAAAGTTGTGTAAACTTGCGGTGGTGTCTCATTTTTACGTAAAGTCTCGGCCACCGATGGCAACGTTTATCGTGACAATATTCAAGAATACGTCTCTCAAGCCGCCGTGGCTAACTTTAATCAAGGAAATACCAGTTACCGACCCCCGATTGCAAATCAAATTCGACCTCCCGGTTTTCCTCCCGTTCAACAAAACCAAGGAAATAATCAAAACCGTTACAACCAAAACCGGGGGAATAATTACAACCAAGGCCAAATTTATCGACCTCCGATTAATCAACCCCCGGTTCACCAAGCTTCGCCTTACCAAGCTCCCGCTCCTCAAACACAAGGTGTGTCGAAAGATGACTTTCAAAACTACGTCAAAGCTAATGATGCGGTTATGAGAAATGTGCAAAATCAAAATCAAAACTTGCAAAACCAAATGACCAATTTAACAGACATGCTTACCAAGTTTGTGAATTTCAATACCGCTTCTACTTCGGGTTCAGGGACACTCCTTAGTAATACTATTACTAACCCGAAGGAAGACTTGAAGGGTATTACCACCCGAAGCGGTGTTGCTTATCGAGGACCCACGATTACTACTACTTGTTCCTTCTCTATTCTAAGGTGGGTGGAAACGGAAACCCGAGGTTATAAAGGACACGGTAGCCTCCAACTAATAACGGAACTACCGAAGACTTCCAACCTCCGGTAGTCCTAATTTCAACCTCAAGTACCAAATTCTGATACCGTTTGTCTGGCTCCCGTTAGTGCTCCCGAAGCCTACCCGAAATCCGACATTCATATCCATCTAGAATTAATGACCCAAAAGATCCGCGAAAAAGCTAACAATCAAATTGAGAAATTTTACCAAATCTTTCAAGATTTGCATTTCGACATTAGCTTCGCGGATGCTTTAATTCTCATGCCTAAATTTGCCTCGACACTTAAGAGTTTAATTAGTAACAAAGAGAAATTGTTTGAATTAGCAAGAACACCTTTAAATGAGCATGGTTTGGCGGTTCTCCTCAAAAAGTTACCCGAAAAACTTGGAGACCCCGACAAATTTCTCATACCGTGTGATTTTCCCGGAATGGATGAGTGCTTAGCCTTGGCCGATCTTGGCGCTAGCGTTTATCTCATGCCATTATCCGTTGGAAAAAGCTTTCTCTTCCGAAAGTCCACTCTACTTGTAATGACTCTCGAACTTGCGGACCGTTCGATCTCCCAACCGATCGGTATCGCCGAAGATGTCTACGTAAAAGTAGGAAAGTTCCAATTCCCGGCCGACTTTGTAGTCGTAGACTTTGATGCCGATCCCCGAGTTCCCCTAATTCTTGGGAGATCCTTCTTAAAGACCGGACGTGCTTTGATTGATGTTTATGAAGGAGAATTAACTCTTCGTGTTGGAAAAGAAGCCGTAACATTCAATCTTGATCAAACTTCGAGATACTCCTCTAATTATGATGATAATTCGGTTAACCGAATCGACATCATTGAAATGGCGCTTGGAGAGGAAGTAATCACAGAGTTCTTGGTTTCTCCGATGTTTTCACGATGTCAATCCCACTCATTAAATAGTCGCCCGATCGTTTCTACCTCTTCACCGACCCTCACACCCTTCGGGGATAGTTATTTTCTTCTCAAGGAAGTAGATGCATTCCCGCTCTTGAAATATTAACCAACTTCACCGGAAGTTGATCACTCTATAACACTCGTAAGTGGCATTTCTTCATTCTTTAAGCATTTCTTATGATGATCCATCCTTACCCCCTCCCACTCAAGGAATTATTAACTTGAAATTTCGAAGAGAAACTTAAAATTTGTTGAAACTAAAATGATAAATCTTTCCAATTGTTGAACCTCCCGAGGTCGAACACCCCCCCCCCCCCCCCCCGCCCCCCCCCTCAAGGACTTACCTTCCTCATTTTGGTACGCATTTTTTGGAGGTGTGACGAGCAGGTTTGCCCACATAATTGCTAAAGACTTGAGTGTCGAGGAAAAATCCGCTCTCATAAAGGTTTTGAAGTCACACAAGCGAGCCATCACTTGGAAACTCTTCGACATTAAGGGTATTAACCCGAAATTTATACTCACAAGATTCTTATGGATGTAGTACTACAAACGGCGGCCAACATCAATAGACGGGTGAAACTGAAAATCCACGATGTCATCAAAAAGGGTTGGAAAAACTTCTTGACGCCGGATTTTAATTTACCCGATCTCGGATATGTCCTTGAGGTGGAGCCCCGTAATGTCGTACCCAAAAAAAGGTGCTTACCGTTGTTAAAAATGATGAAAACGAGTTGATCCAACTCGATTGGTTACGGGATGACGTGAATGCATTGACTACCAGAAAAGGATAAATGACGTCACCCATAAATGACCACTTTCCAGTTACCGTTTATGGATCAAAATGCTTGAGAGATTAGCGGGAAAAGTACTATAGTTTTCTCAATGGTTTCTCGGTTACTTTCAATTCCCATCGACCTCATGATCAAGAAAATAGACCACATTTACCGTGTTCCTTAAGGAACGTTCTCCTACCGTCGCATGCCTTTCGTCTTATGCAATGCATCGTGCACGTTCCAAGGTGTATGATGGCTGATCTTTCATGATATGATGCGAAAAGAATATGGAAGTCTTTATAAACGCCTTTTTGGTCTTGGGATTCTATTCGGAAATATACCTCTACTCATTTGGACAAGATGCTCATAAGGTGTGAAGACACCAATCTTTGTCTAAATTGTAAAAAGTCGATTTTATGTTTAATGAATGTATTGTCTTTGGCCATAAGATTTCCAAAAATAGGATTGAGGTCGATAAAGTCCGAAAATCGATAGTAATTGCCTAAGTTTACCTCATCCCACCACAGTAAAGGGTATTCAGATTTTTCTCGGTCATGCCGGTTTCTACCGGAAGGATTCAATTAAGGGATTATTCCAAATTTCAACTGATGACTCCATCTTCTTGAGAAAATTGCCCGTTCATCTTCTCGATGGAATGAATCAAGCTTTTTGAAAAATTAAAGAAAAAACTTATCGAAGCTCCAATCTTGATTGCCCCCGATTGGGACTTACCCTTTGAGTTTATGTGTGATGCAAGCGACTTTGTCATAGGTGCGGTCTTGGGGCAACGTCATGAAAGGCACTTTAGGCCTATACACTATGCTAGTAAAACAATAACCGAGGCGGAATCGCATTACACCACGACAGAGAAAGAAATGTTAGCCGTGGTGTACGCCTTTGAAAAATTCCGGTCTTACCTCATCTTGAAAAAAAGTATTGTGTATACGGATCACTCCGCCCTCAAATATCTCTTTGCTAAAAAAGATTCCAAGGCGAGTATTTCTCTGGAGGGTTTCACCTCCTTCAAGAGTTTTTAAATATCAAAGTAAATTGACACAAAAGTGACCGAGAATCTCTGCGACCGGGGATCATCTTTCCCGATTAGAAATCCTTATGAGAAACATGTGCTCGACCGCAAAGGAGATAAATGAAACATTCCTCTCGTGACACTTAATATGGTGAATTTTCATGGGACTCAAGTACCCCGTGTTTTCCGATTTTGCAAATTACTACTCGGATGAAAAAAAAAAATATCATTGTTAAGGGGATGTCGTCCCAGCAAAAGAACAAGTTTTTCAAGGATGTTAAGCACTACTTTTGGGACGACCTCTTTTTGTTCAAGATATGTGCGGATCAAGTGATCTAGCGGTGTGTTTCGGGCCAAGAAGCTGTTGACATCCTCACGGCTTGCCATAGTGGGCCCACCAGGGAGATTATGGTGCCAACTACACCACCATAAAGGTCTTTGATTTTGGATTTTATTGGCCAACTATTTCCGAGATGCCATGCTTGGTCTCCCAGATGTGACACTTTGTCAACTCCAAGGAAAAATTTCCGCAAACGTGATGAAAAGCCTTAAAATTCAGGGAGTAAGTTTGCGAAATTCTTGACGTGTGGGGCATCGGATTTCATTGGTCAGATCTCGTTTCACGAGGGAACAAGTACTACTCGTGGCCGTCGATTACTTGACGAAATTGGGATTGACGGCGAAAGCGCCCCACCAACGATGCCCGAGTTGTTGTTAAAATTTTAAAATCTCTCTTTGCTCGGTTTGGAACTCCCCGCGCTATCATTAGTGATCGCGGTACGCACTTTTGCAATGACCAATTCTCAAAGGTCATGCTTAAGTACGGTGTCACTCACCGTCTTGCTACCGCGTATCACCCACAAACTAGTGGGCAAGTGGAAGTCTCCAACCGTGGTTTAAAAAGAATCTTGGAAAGGACCGTAGGCGAGAACCGTGCCTCTTGGTCGGATAAATTAGATGACGCACTATGGGCCTTCCGTACCGCTTACAAAACACCCATCGGGTGTACTCCTTACAAGCTCGTGTACGGAAAGGCATGTCATCTACCGATCGAGCTCGAGCACAAAGCCTATTGGGCCTTGAAGCATGCAAACTTTGACCTTTCGACCGCGGGCGATCACCGAAAAGTTTAACTCAATGAATTAAATGAACTTCGTGATCAAGCCTATGAGAACTCTTTGATCTATAAAGAGAAAACAAAGAGGATCCATGACTCCAAGATCAAAAACCGCGTTTTCAACGTCGGTGATCGAGTCCTCCTCTTTAACTCTAGATTGAAGATTTTCTCGGGCAAGCTTAAGACCCGTTGGTCCGGACCATTCACCGTAACCCAAGTCTTTCCATATGGCACCGTCGAGTTATCTCAAACCGACGGGCCAAACTTCAAGGTGAACGGTCATAGACTTAAGCACTACTTTGGAGGGGACATACCACAAATGGTTGTCCCGGATCTCCAAACCTTCCCCAAGGACCAATGAATTCGGGGAATGGGTCAAGCTTAGTGACCCTAAACAAGCGCTTCGTGGGAGGCAACCCATGCTTATCTTAATCTAATTATAATATTAGTAATGAATAAGTGTTTTTTTGTTGTGAGGAAGCTCGCCTCTACGTTTCTCGTTTGCTTGTGTTTTTGCGATGATTGTCCAAGATTGTCTCGGATTTTTGAAGCCTCTCGTGCTCGTGGTTTTGTCCTTCGATCACTCGAGCTTCTTAAATCACAGTCTTCATTTGGGAAAACTAATAACTAAATCTTATCCGACTAACGTTAACTTTAAGCATACTTATAAACGGCTTAGAGTGACGTATAGACCTTCTAAAACATTGAAGACAAAGTTTAGTTTAGTATGAGGACTATCGATTTGATTGTGCCTGCAGTCGTTGTTTTCGCGTAATCCCGTTTTTACCACCAAAATTCCAAAAAATGAAAAAATTTCAAAAATAAAATAAGTGTTTTGTCAAATTTTTAACGTTTCCTGCTGGGTCGAATAAGAATAGATTTTGAACATCGAGTCCGAGCGTGATGAGCTCTAGCTTGTTCCTTCTCACTTTTAGAACTAACATTCGCTGAACTTCGCGCAGAACAAAAAAAGATAAGTTAATTATGAGTTGGATGCTAAACAAGGATTATTTGGAAATTTTAAGAGCTCATAAGTGTAGCTTGTGGCTTTTTCTCCCATAAGCTCCTCACCGGACTGATCGGGAAATATTAATGACTTCGTCTTGATCTCGAAAACGAGTAAACGTCTTCAAATCTTAACCGAAAGTCTCTGTTTTTTGCTTCATTTTCAATCCCTTGAATCTTCGCGAAGAACAAAAAATGATAGAGTTAAGTATGAGTTGGATGCTAAACAAGGATTATTTGGAAATCTTAAGAGCTCATGTATGTAATTTGTGGCTTTTTCTCCCATAAGCTCCTAACCGGACTAATAATACGTGCTATTTTTGGAAATTAAACTTAAATCAACAATTTTTGAGATGTAGTCGATAGCAATAATTTTAGTCTTAGTTCAAATTTATACTTAAATTTTCCAAAAAGAAGTCTTCTCAAAGTGTAAAATAAAAATAATAACAATAATAATAATAATAATAATAATAAAAATAATAATGAAAAAAAGAATAATGAATAATAAATATAAATTGTGGGCTGATAAAAGTTTGCTGCATCTTGCCGGCTCACAACCGATGTTGCAGCCTTCTAAAAGGTCGAGGGTTACAATTGCATCATGGTTATGTTTAATGTTAAGTGTGAATTAATAAATGTAAGGAAAATCTCTTTTTGTTAAATTTAAATATGCTTTTGAACTTAGACTATTTCATTTTAAGTTGTGATTTTTCTAAATAAGTTATGTATAAACAGGAAACCTAAGAGTTTTTGAAACCAAAGGTCCGTGAGTCCCGATACTAGTCTCTGTGGGGTGTCAAAAGCCTGGTCACTTAGCCGCGAGGTTGGGATGTGCCGAGACGAAAGTCGCTACATGGGATGATCTCGCCTTCAAACTCATTATTCTCGGGTGGAACGTGAAGCATAGAATTTTGCAAAACGTTGATCCATAGTTGAAATTCAAAATGGCACATTCACCTATATATAATAATTGTCGGGAGTGAAAAGTTCACAAGTTGCAAATATGAGTAGTGTTAGCATCTTAACTTATATTTAACGGTGATTTCGTTTTAAGCTTGGTTTGGAATAAGTGAAAAGTCGGGGACGATGAATAAGTGTATATCTTCCAGAATAGTAGAAACAGGGCTTTTCAAAGCTATTGATTCTTTAATTCCCCTTGATGAACACTTAGCTACTTTTCGAGGTAATTAGTCGAGGGGGATTGAGATTCTTAGTTTTCTAAGTGCTTACTTATAGCATTGCGTGAGGACACGGCAATATCTTAGTATGAGGGATTTTGGTATGTGCTTAATTACACATACCATTTTCCATTAAAATCGGACTTAAATGACCAAAAACGTACCAAAAATACATTGTATTTGTATGTTTTACATTTGTATTGTGCAGGTAACGGATATCTAAGAAAAGGACAAAAACGAAGCCAAAACGACAAAACCGAGCATGAGAACGGAAAGAGCGTGAAGCAAAAGTCAAAATCAAAGCCAAATCAAAAAGTCAAAGTCAACAAAAGTCAACCCCGACAAAATCAAAGTCAAAGACGAGGCCGTAAACAAAGAATTACTTAATGGGCCCTCCCGTACCCATCTAATGGGCCGGGTCAGCCCATTAATGTATTACTAGAAGGCTATTACAAACAAATGGGCCCATTTTCCCTTTTAACATACTCGACCCAAATTTAAATACAAAGCCCAATCCCAAAATCTTAACTCTGTTAAGAGTTAACAGCCTAAATCATATGGCTGTTAAGTGCTATCTATTCTTACCACAAGGACCGTGACTGCAAATAAACCATACAAGATGAAGGGCTTTTCTTGACAACTCCCCAAACTTTTACTCAGTTAACTCAATTCAAAAATGGCGCGAACACTGTACATCTCCCACACAAAGAGTGTGTGTCCTTTCCTGCAACACCAGACAAAACACCCTTCACCACACAACAAAACCTCATTAATCCACCTTATCCCACCACACAAACCTCCAAAATCCACCTTGGCAATCCTCTATCACCCAATTCGTTTAAGGATAATGACAAAAAATGAAGGGCTAAGATCAAGAGACTTGGGGACTACTCATTTTGCACGGCTATGATTGATTTAAGACTCTCCTCACATAACAAACACAAGTAAAGACCTCAAGACCTAGACGTTTTATATAAATAGGTTCATTGTAAGCCATTTGGCACGGAGTCTTTTTATCTAGCTTTTAATTTTCAGCTTATTTAGTTTTAATGTACTTTTATTTTTCCTTGTAATGTTTTGAAGTTTAATAAAATTTAAGTTTGATTCTTAAAATCTGTTTTAAGCTCTCATTGTTTTCAAGTCTTATCTAAGTAACTAAAAGCTCTTATTTAAAATCCTCATAAGCTGTTTAAACCTTAAGCAATGAAAACTCTCTAGTTTTATGTTGTTTAAGAGACTAGTTTAAAAAAATTCACAAAATATTTGAAGAATCTTGGAGCATGGTAAATATTAGATGGCCATGGGTTTAGAGCTTATGTGGATAAGCATTAGGTAGTTTGTGAACTGATTTGAGTGTTGAAATTTACTCAAAAGCTTAGGACCTTTGTAAGTTTCCAATTTTTTATTTTTCAAGTTTTTCTTATTACTGTTCATTAGCTTATTTTCTGCTTATTCCTGCTTATTACTATTTTTTAGTGCTATTTATGCTTAGTTAATGCTTATTTGTCCTTTGTTTAAGTTATTCTTTAAAACTGCCTTTATTTGCCTTATATCTGCTTATTACTTGTTGGCTTATTTAACTGCTTATTACTGTGCTCTTTATGCTTATTATTGCTTAATACTTGTTGTTTGTTATCTGTTTTCCATAAACTCAGCTTAAATCACCTTAAATCAGTTTAAAATTTGGTTTTTCAAACTTTAAGGGGTGTTTGGGATAGGGGGTAAAAGTGGGTCATTTTGGTTTAAAATCCATTTGGGTCTCTTGGTTATCTTTAACAAGCATTTTCAAGTTGTTTACAATGTGTTTTCAAGAGTATTTAGGTCTGAAAGTTTGTTTTAAGTTTTTTCTAAAAAGTCTTTAAAACTGTTGGTAACAAAACAACTCATAAGAGCTTATTAGGCTAAGGCTTTTAAAACAATCTTTTAAGAACTGTTTTTGTGTTGTCTTTGAGTGTCAAACGCATCAGTTAAGTCTCTTTTAAGTTTAGTTTTGTTTTATCAAATCTGTCATAAGTTTTTTTTGTTAAGTGTCTTTAAGTCTAAAAGTCCTTTTTTCATTTCCAAATTTCAGTCACTTAAAGTTGTTTTTAGAAGTTGCATTTTTGAGCATAAGCTCATTGACTGTCTAACTCAATCTGTTTTAACTTACTTTTCATTTGAAAGTTTATTTCATAGCTTATACTTAGGTCTGCTTATTACTGTTTGTCATTGAAAGAGAACAAAAATCAGCATGTGCTGATCAAAATAGCCTTTTTCAAAGTAATTTTCTAGCTTATGTTTAATTTCAAAATGCCTTTTTATTGTTGATATGTGCTCTTTGGTGACCAAACTCAATCTGTTTTGAGCTTTTAATCCCATAATGTTCTTTTTGCTCAGCTAATTTTAAGCCCAAAAGTTGCCCTATAGGCTGTTTGGTATGCAAGTATTGGCATAAGATCTTATTTGATTTTCTGTGCTTATTGGCTATCTTTCTTTGCTTATTTTTGATCAAAGTTGCTCATTAAGTGTAGTATTGAATCTGTTTTTTTTCTTATCTTTGTTCACCCTTTGCCTATTTGTGCTCAAAAAAAGCCTAGTAGTTAAGCATATATGCCTTAGTAAAAAAAAGGGCTTAACTGTCATTTCTTTTTGCTAAATTTTGGGCTTATTAGTGGTTTGTGAGAAAAGTGTGCTTTTTAAAAGTTGATTATTTTGGCTATTTTGACAATTTTGCAAAAAGAAAATCAAAAAAATGTTTCAAAAAAGAGAGAGGCATGGGGTTTAAACCCATGACCTCCTCCTTAACACACAGTCGTCCATAAACACACACACAAACCACTAGCACCAGATAGGGCCATCTGCTAGGTTTGCATACATTTATTCTTTATACACATGTTGGCCCTTTAAGCCCATAAGCACTTCGAGCCTTATTCCAGCTTACTTCAGGCTTATTTGATAAGCAGTGTGTTGCATTTTATTTTTCCTGCCTTCCTGACAACATTTAGGACTTTTGTAGAATTCTTCAAATTTTTCTAAAGTCATTTGTTATTTTTCTTTAATTTTCGTAGGTTAAAATTTTAAAAAGTCATTTAAAAATAGAAAATTAATTTTAAAAAATACAAAAAAATAGTTTTTAGTTTTAGAATTAATATTTTAAGGTTTACAAACTTTAAAAACATTTTTATCATTTTTAGATTTTAAATTTCATTTTTAGCTTTTTAAATTAATTTTAGAAAATAGTTTTTAATTATAAAAAGTAGTGAAAAATATTTTTCTGAGTTTTTATCATATTTTAGACTTTTCTAGAATAGAAAATCATTTTTTTGAATTTTTAGGGATTAATTTGCCATTTTTTAGGATTTTAAATAGATAAATAGGTTTTTAATTCATAAAAATTATAAAAAAGTCAAAAAAAAATATAAATCTTTTTTAGAAAATTTTATTTTGTCATTTTAGAGGTTTAGAAACCAAATTTGCATTTTTAGGGTTAATATTTGCCTTAGTTGATAATTAGTCGCGTTTTTAGGATTCCCGTTTGCGTTTTTAGTATAAATTTATGTTGCCTTAATTGTTTTTAGTATAGATTGCATTAACTTTCCCATAGATTTAGAAAACCAATCAAAATCTTTGTTCCATTCAAGCATCAAATGTCAAACCGACAAACGACTTTCCATTGCATTCCTCGTTGGGGATAACGACCCGGGAATCATACTTCCAGATTTTCTACATTGAGATTTTTTGATAATTATCCTTATTATATATTTATAATTATTTATATTTATATATATTTAAAGGGATAGTTTCAAAACTTGTCAGTTTTTGCATGTACGGTGAAACTAATGCCTCTGCGTTAGATGATCCAACGCTTTGAGCTGGAAACCCTGTCAAGGAGGTTCTTCTAAAATTGAACCTACCTGATCACAAGTACAATATCTTATATTGTAAAACGGTCCTCACAGAACCGGAGGTTAACGTAACCGAACTATGACGAATGACAAAGCCATATTCGTCTATATCTGTTGTTTATCACTAACATTAATATTCAGGTATAAGTGACGGCGTTACAACCTAATTCCAGCTGAGTCAAGATTCACCACCTCATGCTAAATCGACAAAGATAAACACAATATGAAAGCTCAAGTACATGTGTCAAAGTATTCCGCAATCTCTGATGTACAAGCACTTCCTCAAAAGAACATTATCTACAAGATTGCCTGGCAATAACAAAGATATATCCTACATGTGGATCAAGTACTACTCCTTTCATTATGTGGTACAAGTAATCATGTCAAAGAAAATGTTGAGGGAGATTGTTAGCAAGCTTTCAAGACCTTTAGCATGAGGGTAGAGACACAAGATCGCAAGGCGACAAAAAAATTCAAGGATAAAGATTTAGAGATCTCAGTAGTCAAGACAAATCAAGGCCAAAGACCGCGATATAAGTATTTTGTCAAAAGATATCAAGTTAAAGATCAAGATCTAAGATCACAAGCATGCAAAAGTATCTTCAAAAGAATTCCCAAGAATACAAGGCTCCAAAACTCAAGACGTCACAAGAAGTGATCCATAATTCAATGACCACCCCTTAGGGGGAGATTGTTAGCCTTGATTTTATGTAAAGTGTTGATCATTAATATTCCCGAGCCTTGTATAGGAAAACATAGTTTACGGGAATTCATTCAAGCTAATTGGGCCAAAGTGTTGGGCTTTAAGCCCATTGGTATTAGGTTCGGCCCAATAAAAGCCCAAACGACTCCATAAGGAGTCCAAGTCTCTTGTACTATATATACAACCCTCCTAGCATGTTAGGAGGGTGTTGCTTCTCATTTTCTCATAATAGAAGTCACTATTTTCTTTCTTTTATTTCTCTCTCTAAACCCTCTTTCTTTCTCTAAGATTTTCTTTTATTTTGTGTGTTTTGTGGTGATGAAATGATAGCCTAACACTAAGCATCAAAACCTCCATGGTTAATTAGATTTTAACACACTTTAAGTTTTGAAGAACCCAAGTTCGAATTTAAGGGTTTTTGAGTCATTAAGTGTTATTTAGACTAATTCCTTACACAATAATGATGTTGGAAGGGTAGAGAACATATTGTGATGATTACCTTAAGGATTTAAACACGTTTTTGGTTTGATCTTTATTTAGCCAATTTTGAGCAAGAGAGAAAAAGAGAGAAAAATTGTTTAAGTGTTTTGAGTTTGTATAAATCGGCTATGGGAGGACTTATAAAAAGTCTTTGAGTTTGTGACATCTTTAGTCCCCGTGGTTTATATCTCCTATCATTTTTCTTTTAATCTTTTAACACCTTATAACCAACTTTAATAAATGACGACTTAAGTCCCTCTAGTTGCTACAAACTAGTCTAAGCCTTTTATTTTTCAATCAAGTCCCTAAAGGATCAAACAAATAACATATAAAGCCCAAATGAGTTAAGATTAATTAACTCCCCTTTAAATATTGATCCGTTATTGTCCAAAACCTTTTTCGTATGTTTATTTATTATCTTTTAAATTTTCAAATATTTTTGAAGAAGATTATTTGACACTTTCTCCCTCTCAAATAATGACTCGTTTTCTTTTTAAAGAGCAGTAGTCATTTTTTGAGAGATCAAATTGTCTTTGAAAATCATTTTTTGATGAAACATAGAGATGATTAATTTGTGTTAGAATTCAACACCAACAAAAATAAGATTTCTTTTATTTTCACAAAATAAATGCAATGACACGTACACCTATTTTCAAAAAACTCGGGTTGTGCAGCAAAGTATACACAAGCCTTTGCATGATCATTCAGTAGATCATGCCCGAGAAACTTAATTCCGGTTATGAGGTCAAGTTTTCTTTTTGACGAAATACTTGCCTTTAAAATTAAGACCGGGTTGCAGTCTGAAATAACTGCAAGCCAAATGACATGTTTTGAAAACATTTGTAACTTTGGTTCTAACTTTATTTACAACCACGTGTCATTGTTGAATGACATGTCTGGGGTCGTAAATATTATCGATTCCAGAAGACATGTCATAAAAACATATTTTTGGCATTTTCTTGTTTTATATTTTTGTATTCGATTTTCTGGTTTTATATTTTTGTATTTTCTTTTTGTAAAGTTTTTATAAAATTGAAAAATCTTTTTGAGTTTTTATGATTTTATATATGTATATAGGATACAAGAAGATGTGTCACCATCACTCTTCTTATTCTTCTGCCAGTCTTTTCAGTGTTTTAGGAGACATACTTTTCATTTCAAGCTTGTTGCTAATAAATTCAAGTCTTTCTCGTCCCAATGCCTTGGTAAAAATGTCTGCCAATTGATATTCTGTTCTGACGAAGTAGAACTCAACCACCCTGTTTTCC
>BQNB010113783.1:0-15227 GCA_026074375.1 Tanacetum coccineum
GTGAGCCCATAAGCTCCAAAACTATATATATTAAGCTTAAAATAAGCTAATAAGATACGTATCGTATTTGGTTATCACCATAAGCTATAATAATAGTCTGTAAAAATACGACATACTAGGGAAATAACCAAAAATACTTTCCTTGCAAGCCTTAACATTTTTGTGAGCTTATAAGCCCAAAATAAGGTCATTCGAGCACATAAATAAGCCAAAATAAGCTATATACAAAATAAGCTACATAGCAAATATATATTTTTCAATCATCACGAACACAATATCAAAACTAAAAAACCTTATGTCTTTTCCATTCCATTCGAACCCAAAACCGAACCCTATATAACCATTTATAAACTTTTCGCTTTTGATTTTTAACAAACACGCCGTACAACTAACATTTATGCATCACTAACAACCCAAAAGGAAAAGTAAAATTTAAATTTGAAAGACTTACAAAAATGGTCTTCAAAATAAATTTTGACGCGAACCGGACAACCCAAACTTTGTTTAAATGCTAATCCGTGCACTAGAATCAACCGAAAAGTACCCAAAATCTCATGTTTTTTTATCAAAGTTTAAAAAATAATAGTGTGCGTGTATGTTTTAGGTTGTACGCAAGAGGGGAGAAAGAGAGAAAGAGTGTGTGCTTAATTTGAAAGCTAGAATGAATAATGTATGTTTTGGATGGAAACAAAACCATATGTACTAGCCTTGGGACACCTTAGCCAAAAATTTGCCATCTTGTTTCCTCTCTTGTTCTTTAGCCGGTTAGGAATCCTAGGGGCTCGGGTGTCTTTGTTTTTTTGTTGGGTTCACTTAAATCTCAAAAACCATGATCGTAAAATATTTCCCGAAGTTACTTAGCATTTTTATTCAACTTAAAAATACTTTTCTAATGACTTAGAGTATTTACTTAACATATTTCTATATTAGACCTCCCAAAAACTCATTTGGACATTAACGGACGTGTCGGGACTCATTTTCGGCATTTTTAAAAAATTTACGGGCCAACCACCCGGAACATAATCATCATATTAATTCCCTCTAAAAAGGATTATTATACACCATAAACCATCAATTACCTCAATTCTCCTAAAATCACCACTGTCAACACGATACATATTCTAATAAAACTGACAAATTTCAGATAGTCGAAGGACTAATATTAGAATATTCAAAACACAGAGATAGGAATTGCACCTTTGTCTTCTAATATTTTATGTAGGACCTTGCTGTAAGGAAATCAACGATATGGTATATTCTGAAAAATACGTGTGTTGAACTCATACGAGCATTCTGACGCTTCGCCAACACACGTTTGCTCAAGAACTCAAATTGGAGAATCATCTCGAGCAACATATCAAGGGAGTTCCTCGTTCTAATTATATTTCCCATTTTCTTTAATTGCTTTATCTATACAACAAGGACGTTGTATAACTTAAGTGGGGGGATGGAGAATTAGAAAGCATACTTGTCCTTATTTACAAATAATATGCTATATGCCAAATTTTAAAAAAAAATTAGCATAACTTTTGTAAAAATTACTAGTTACATGACCTCGTACACTATAACCCTTAATGCCAATTTATGAGAATTAAGCCTATTCCGTTTCCAAAACGTTTATAAAAAAATTACACAAAATTATGAGTGTGCCGGTGATGTAGTGGACTTTAGAACTTAGCTTGGTATATCACTCGAGACCACAATGATGAATATTATGGACTTAGATTAAGTAACATGTTTAACTGCTAAATTTCTAGGAATACACCAAAAATCCTATATGTTGTAAAATTAACTAACTATACTAGTTAGTTAAATCTCATGTAACCCTTTGTTTACTCTCACTATAAGGGTAAGATTCCTTAGAAATACCTGTTGAGCCAATCCTGTCTTTTTCACACCAATTGTCTATTTCGTTACACATTTACACCTTAGCCTACCCAATAGATTAAGCCTTTTTCAAAGTTTCTAGTTGCTTTTGTGTAAAGTTTTGTATTTCCTGTGTCAAAGTGAAATTTTCTATCTTTGGTTAGGTCGGGAAATTGCACAATGCAATGGGAAAATATGTAGCTCGTGTATTTTGCTACTTTCATGATTATGTATTATGTCCGAAGATGAAGTGTTAAAGGAAAAATTATCCGGATGAATTATGATTGTGAAGACGGTGAAATTGCACCGAGATTTATGTTATGAAAAAAATGGAAAAATAGAAAATGCATCAAAAAAGAGAAGGATGATTGATAGTCGGTTCGCTAAACTTAAACCGATGAAATACTTGGAAGGATCGATTATTCGTTGATATGTGGATAAAAATCAACGATGTATAGTTTTGTATAAAGTGGCCGATATCACCACTTTTGTAAAAGTATGTAAGTTTGGGATGATCGGGAAGTTGACCGTTATGGGAACGCCAACTTAGGTTGTCTTTGTCATTTCTATGATCGAGGCGTTTGTATATATTTCAAGTCTTTATCATGGAACGGCAGGAAAGTTTAGAACTACCTTATTTGTTTCAGCTTATCTATTTGTTTTGTGAATTATTTAACAACAATTTACTTCCCTTTTTTTTTTTTTTTCTAAATAACGCAATTAACTTTGGTTTTACTCGAATGAGGTTGAGATCGAGTCATGCATGTCTATTCTGTCGTTACGGCCATGTATGCGTGATTCAGCCACCTTGTTGCTTTATTACTATTTGTGAAAGTTAGAAGATCCCTACCCTATATCATTCTTCATCCTAACCCTTGGTTAAACTCGAATGAGGATGTGATCGAATTATACATGTCTATTCCGTCGTTACGGCCGTGTATGTATGATTTAGCTGCCTTGTTGGTGTGGTACTATCGGTGAAAGATTGTTAGAATGATCAACCCTTAGCCTTATAATAAAAACCCAATTTACCTTTTGACTTATTTCTCCTTAGCTCTAGTGGTGGAGATTTGTATCCTTGCCAAGCATATGATATGAAACTAATCACGACCGAGCAAATGAGTTGTACCAAATTAATGTTACACCCTAGATAGTTGATGACTCTGAGTGTTTCATTTCCATATTGGTGAGGGTGCTTGGTCTTATTTGGGGAATTAAAACTAAAGATGGCTTAAAACAGATAAAAATCCTTGACGACGGTTGGGATACTTTTCAATATAATCCAGAGTCTATAAGGACAAGTAGGATTTCAAGTGGGGAGGGGGGGGGGAATCATTTGATGACATCAAATAACGTTACATTTATACCATCATTTATCCCAAATAAATTATCTAATTTTATATAATTATTGCAAGAATCGTTACTTAATTTCTTAAATTCGTAAATTGCCTAGTATTACGGACGTGATTTGTGAAGGGACATGCAAAGAAGGCGCACTTTTGGAGCCTTAAACAATGATAATTAAAGATTCTTAATTCTGCCCAAATACGTGTATCCACAAAAACGAGATAGGAGTACAGCGCCTGGACTTCCAGGAAAAGCGTATTCTCACTTCCTAATACGGTTCGCATTCAAGTTCTTTTTTAGACACTATAAATAGAAGACTCAAAAATGAGTTTTCAGTGTGCATAATAATATTCTCTATACCATACACCTAAAAGACGATTTTCTTAAGAAAAGAAGAGCAACCAAAGGTAAATCATCGATCACAATTCCATAGAAGACACCGTGTTTTTCCTAATACATCTTGTAATCATTTAATTCTTGGTTATCGTTCGGTAAAACGTTTAGTTACCTTTGGTTAATTGAATCACTCTTGCCATATATTACAATGGTTATGGGCTAATACCCTTGGGTATTAGCCTCTTAATGAAGGTTTAATGTTTGGTTTGTTTAAAATCGATTTTCTTAATTTACCGTTGAGAGTTTAATTATGTTTATCACATGATACTTGTCTACGTGTTTGAAGATGTGACCTATCATTCAACTGGGTCTAGTATCACGCATACCAGTGAACTCAGATTCTGAGTGATAGCTCTCCATATCGTGGTTTTTATTAAGGGACCCAATAGGATCACAAGAATAATGTTCTATCTTTGTCTTTAAATTATGAGCTTAGTTGAACCGGCAGGTGACCCGTAATGTTTCAAACAAGTTTGTTTTATTTAATTGATAAAAGACTTTGAACATGTGAACTTACCAGCTAATATAAAAATACCGTCAAATACATATACAGTGGGTAAAGTCCTGATGGGCTAGGGTTTAACAAGATCACCATTGATTTAATCCCTAGATAGATTATAATTAAACTAAAAGAATGATATGCCGCTTCGAGATAAGAAATCATTGCACTAAATAAATAAACCAGCATTTAATCAGATTTAATATGGCTAATACTGTTTTCTATCATTTGGCTTATACCACTCTTTTATCTTCTGATTGTTTGTTCTTGCAGTTTATTATGTTAGAATTGCTTTATTGTCTCCATTAAAAACATGTGCCAGTCCTCCTGGCTGGAAACCCCCCCCCTCCCCAATTATCATTAGAACTAGGTTTAGCATAGCGTTTAACATGTAATTAGAGTTAAAATCTTAATTTAGAATAATTAAAATACTGATAGAATATAAGGTTAACGACCTCGCTCTTAGTGTTCGATACCCTACTTAGCATGAAACTCCACCCGATCGGGTACACCGCCTGTTAAAGTGTTGTTTTAGGATAAGTCGGCTAAATATAAATTTAAAACTTGGTAATCAATAAATTGACCCTACACGACAGCACATTAGCAATGTTGGCTGAAGCACAAGAAGCTGGACAAATTTTGGATGAAGAGCAACTAGCATTTCTTGTAGATCCAGGCATTCCAGACGGTCAAGCTGCTCAGACAACCATTCCAAACACTGCTGCTTTCCAGACTGAGGATCTTGATGCTTATGATTCTGACTGTGATGATGTCTCTAATGCAAAGGCGGTTCTGATGGCTAATCTTTCCAACTATGGTTCAGACGTTATCTCAGAGGTACCTCATTTTGAACCCTATCATACTGATATGGATAATCAAAGTGTGCATGCAATGCAGGGTTTTGAACAAACACCAGTTGTTGATTTTACAGATAATGAGATAACAAGTGATAGCAATATCATTCCGTACTCTCAATATTTGCAAGAAACGCAACAGGCAGCTGTTCAAGATACTAATTTGTATGCACAACAAGATTCAATGATTTTATCTGTGATTGAACAAATGTCAGAACAAATGATTAATCATGTAAATAATTAGGAAAAGGCTAATCAGGAAAAGAATAATGAATCCTTAACCGCTGAGCTTGAGAGATATAAAGAACGAGTCAAAACTTTTGAACAACGTCTTAATATTGATTTAAGCACACGTGAAAAAATGATTGATTCTCAAATGGATGATATGATTAAGGAAAAGCTTGCACTTAAGCAGCAAATTGACTCACTTGAACAAAATCTTTCTAATCAAATCAAAGAAAATGAATCTTTATTGCAAATATTTACTGTTTTAAAAAACAAATCCAAAAAAGGAAAGTAAATATATGGATAAAAAAATTGATTTAGAAAAGAAGATTAAGGAACTGGATAATAACGTTTACAAAGTGGATCAATCTGCTCAAACAGCGCGCATGTTAACAAAGCCACAAGTTTTTTATTTATCTCAAGAAAGCTCAGCAGATTAAGCCAACCTTGTATGATGGTAGTTATATCTAGTCAACATGTTGCTAGTCCTGTGATTGATGATGAAGAGACGTTGATTTTGGAAAAAGTAAGTCGATCTAAAATGCCTGCAAAACAAAACAATCCAATGTTAAAAGAAAAGAAAGTTAATACAACTCCAATTAATTATGTTGAGTTAAATCGATTATCTGAAGATTTTGGTAAACGTTTTGTTCCAGAACAAGAATTGTCTAATGAACAAGCCTTCTAGTTACAAACTTCACACCCTAATACTGACCAATCTGCTTCGTCACCTATCAAAATTGAGGCTCCTGAGGTATGCCTGGTTAATACAAGCCTTAAAAAGCTTAAATGCTATCTTGGCCAATTTGACACTGTGGTGAAAAAGCGGATTACACCTAATGCTATAACAAAAAGGGAATGCGGGTTTGAACACACTAAAGCTATTTTTTAAAAGAAATTAATCCATTTTTAAAGACCTTAAAAGACATATTCAATGTTTTTGACAAAGATCTTTTAAATGAGGTAATGGAAGTACAAACAGTTTATAACTAGATGGAAGCTGCTGTTCAACAGTATTTTGTAGACAAACAGTGTTTTGAAATTCATAAGAAAAAACTTTTTCTTAAAAATGATCGACTCTTATAAAAAATCATATCTCAAGATGTTATGATATGTGTGATGAATTTTACTGCTGTTTTTGATGATGTGAATGTGGAATTGCAATGTAATGAATCTTGTGTGAAGTGTTTTAATCTTGATGCTGAGCTTTTGAAATCACAAAATGCGTATAATGATCTTTCGAAAAGTTACTCACAACTTGAAAAACATTGCATTTCTCTTGAGTTAACAATGCAACTTAATCAAGAAAATTTTCAAATGGATTCATTAAGTAATAATCAAAATGCTCTTGAAATTCCAGAATATTTTGAAAATAATCATTTGAAAGCTCAGCTACAAGCTAAAGACACTACAATTTGTAAGTTGAAGGAACATATCATATCAATGAGAGAAAATAACAAGGAAAAGAAAGTCAAACATGAAATGAATTAAATTGAGACCATAAACATTGAATTGGAGAATAGTGTGGCCAAATTACTTTCTGAAAATGAGTGTTTGCATAAGGAAATTGAGCATTTGAAAAAAATTATAAAGATCAATTTGACTCGATTAAAAAGATTCTGTGCTCTTCTAAAGAATCACTGGTGACTATTTACATTGCTCACAGTTGACTTTAAATCTATGAAAAGGCGGATTTAAAAGGTCAAATTCAGAAAGGTTTTTGTCACAACATAGCAGTAAAAGTGAAAATTATGCAGACTGAAAAGGTTAAACATATGCTTGCCCGTGATTAATGCCACACTATTGCTCAGAATGTTCCAGTTAGATATAGAACCTCTTTCTCATAGACTTAAGAACAATAAGGATGCCCATGAGGATTATCTAAAGAAGACTATCGTAAATGCTGACACAATTTTGGACTTGTAGGAACGCGCTAGAAACCGAAATTCTAGTGGACCCACTTTTAGTCTCTATGCCAAGTTTTCAAAAACGTTCAGGATTGGTTAGTCTAATGTTCTAACATGCCCCTAGTTTCACACAAACCTGTTGAGAAATTGAGTAGTTGTCACACTATGAACAAAAGCAAGAAAGTTAGGTTTCTTGGAACCTCCTCAACATCCGCGAGCTACATTCATAAACACGTATACGTCTTCAACAATCTGATTCTAACACACATGTGTTGTCTTCTATAGGATTGAAGTGTTCTACTAGTACTTGCAGATCACAGCATACATGTAATAAAAAGAATGATAGGATCTCGCAAAAACCAAGTAGCAACAGGAAGAATAAAGCAGAAGCCCAACCTAGGAAAGTGGAATTCAAAAGAAATCGTGTTAAAGAAACTATTTGTGATGTTAATGGTTAAGCTTTTACTATGTTAAAGCGAATTCTCAGTTAAGTTTAGTTAACATGTAAGCAATGAGTGGGTGGTATGTTTGATGCAAAAATCATGATGCGGGTTTTCTTGAAGTTGGTGAAATGAAATGAATATGCGTGCTAAATCTCAAATTTAAGTCAAAAGAACAACATCAACATAGTATTTGGAAACTACGGGGTATAGAGATTCACTGAAGTAGGACATAAGTGGAAAACCAACATGAGACTTTTACTATAGTTGGTAAACAATGTTGCATCTTAAGGAAACACTTCTAATCTCGTTGAAACATTAAAAACCAGAGATTAAAGTCTATAGAAGAGACCCAAACAGTTAAAATCAGTAGGTGCGAGTAAAACTATCCCTAAGATTTGGTAGATTCTTACCAAAGCTATCCAACTCGGAAAACCACTCATTGTGGGGTATCCAATGCTACAGATGTTCCATCTTCTTCTTTTCAATGATAGGTTGTCCATATTTTTCATCTGTATCTTAGCTTTTGATGCTCTAAACATATGACCAGGGAATCTCTCTCTAGCTCATGAACTCTCGTCAGTAATTTCTAGGAACTATTCGATCGGACTAGGAAACGACCCAAGTTGCAAAGATAATTGGGGGGTATGGTGCACTATCAACTGGGAACCATATTATCTCAAGGGGTGTACTATGTTGTGGGGCTTGGGGGAATACTTGTTTTCTGTTGGGACAACTTTTGTGACGCGGATCTGGAAGTTACTTTCCGGAAAACACGGCTTTATTTAAATTTAGAGGTGTTGATCTGCTTTCAGGATCCAAAGACACAAATTTGTACACAATTTATCTTGATGACATGCTAAATACTTCTCTGATCTGTCTACTATCTAAAGCATCAAAGACTAAGAGCTGGTTATGACACCGTCGGTTATCGCATCTCAAATTCGGTACTCTTAACAAGCTAGCTAAAGACGGTCTTGCACGAGGCATTCCAAGGCTTAAATTCTAGAAAGTATCTATGCTCATCATGTGTTTAGGAAAAAGCATGAAATCCTCTCATCAACCCAAGTGTTGAGGTAAATTTACATGGGCTGCTTAAGCTTGATAAAAGTGACCTCAGCAGTAATAAAGATCAAATTCAGCTTGGTTCCTCCAGAGCATAGTCCTTTATCTCCTAGCTAAAAATAAGAAAGAACACCATTAGCTCACCCCGAGGTGTGAGTCCGGGACCAACTCCGGCGTGAGAGTAAGTACAATGATTGTGAGATAAATGCGGAGAATGTAAAGTATGGTCCGGAAAGGTGTTGTGTCCCGTCCTAGGGAAATGAGCCCTCCCTTTATACTATTTGGGATTCGCTACAAGACATAACCGTGGGGCTCTCTCTTGGTACAACTTGTCGGCTACGTGTCCTTCCAAGGACAGTGGTCCTTCACAAGGACTGTACCTTTGTCTGATTGTCCTTTGACACCGCTGCATTAGGACGGAGCTAATAACTCCGGACCTGATATGTCCTTCGACATACCAGCTTCTCCGGAATTCTAGTGGTGACTCCGGACCTGATTTGTCCTTCGACAAGTCAGCATCTCTGGAGCGTTTGTTTGGTTTAGCCCGTGCTAGTTTAGTAGCAGTATCTAAGTTGTATTTCTCCTTCGGATGTTCCGGGGGAGACTATACCTCATCATGTCCCCCCAGTCTAGTATCTGCCAAGCTAGCTTGTCAGTGCTAGACTTAAATGTGCTTTTACGTCATTAATGTTCTGCTTATGCGGACGTGGCTTGCTTTTTGTCCATACACTTTCTTTACAACGTGTCACGTGATAATTTTCCAACCGTCGTGTCTTTTCCTTCTTTCCCTATAAATAGCAGTCTCCTTTTTTACTTTTCGCTTTACCCCTGCTTTAGTAAAAACACACATCGTTTTCGGAGCTATCATTTTTGTTTTCTGCCGCTGCTTACCTTGCTCCGGATTCTTTACTTTCCTAGGTATCTTTTTCTTTCCCTCTTACTTTTTCAATTATGGCTAAAAAAGATATGGATCTATATCATTCTCGACTCACCCCGGATGACCTAAACGATCTGATCATCAAATACAAAATTCCCCGTGATCTCCACCCTCGGCTACCCTCAGAAGAATTTGTGATGTCCGAGCTTCCGGATGATGCCATTGGTATTTATCATCGGATCTTTGATTTTTCTGGTGTTCGAATTCCTTTTTCTTCGTTCCTCCTGGCCCTTATCAAACATTACAGGGTCCACTTCTCTCAGTTGGGTCCTCTGGGTCTTAATAAGGTTATTACCTTTGAGGTGTTGTGTCGGTCCTTGCAGATAGAGCCGACGGTGACCTTATTTAGGGTTTTCCAGACTTTGTGCAAACAAGGTGATTGGTTTTCATTTGCCAAGCGTCGTGCCCCTTCTCCGGTCTGTATTGATGACAACCGTTCTTGTATGAAGCATTGGAAGAGTGGCTTCTTTTTAATTGATCGGCGGGCTATTCCAGATGCTATGGTTTGGAGACATCCGGACATAACTATTGATGATCCAAGGCCTGCTACTGGTTCTTTTAACATGGCTGATGTGCGCCGTTTAAGCGCTCATGTTATAAAGTTGAGGGATACGACTAAGGGTGTATTGGTTTTGTCTGGGTTGAGTCGAGTTTGGAAGAACCATTTCTGTGATCCGGTGATTTGGGGTGCCGATGGAAATGGTATGGGGGTGGGTTGTAACTGTTTTGCGTTATGTCCTTGGCTTTTGTTGCTTGCATTTATTGTTGTTTTTCTTTTTGCAGTTATGGGTATTCATGATTTTCTCTACCTTCCTGAGTGGACCGATACTAAGGTCCAGGAGGAGCCTTATTTGGATGTTAGGCCAACCCTTCAAAGGCTTCCCTTCCCTTCCTGCTACGGCCGATGTTGTTATCCCGAACCCTACTACAGAGGATCTTGCCGCTGGCACCCCTAGTTCTAAGATTCTTGCTGTTAGGTTCATAAAAAGTGTCAATTATGTGGTTTAGTTATATTTAGATTATAGTCTTTATTTTGTTTAGTATAAAGTAGCTTGTAATAAGGTATATTATGCTAAAAGAAAGAAATAACATAATTACTAAAGATTAGGGACTAGAAGTGAAAAATAAAGGAAGGGAAGGCTCCTTCCTTCTCCTATAAATACCCCTCTAATCATCATTAGAGGGTGATGCTTTTGTAATAAACATTTTCCCTTTTCCCTCCATTTATAACATTTGAAATTTGAATACTTTCCCTCCACTACTATTCTCTCTAAGCTTCCATGATTGATAATGTATGATTCAAGATAAACAAGACCTATCAAGTGGTATCATACGCCATTAGAGAATACGAGTGAGTCGATTTGTGCGTTTTTTCCACGTCCGAGAACGATAAGATGAAATTCGGTGGATTCGGTTGAAGCATTTGAGCTCTCGATTAGTGTTTTGGAAGCGGTTTTGAATAATTGAGCTGTTTCGTTATGGATTTGGTGATGGATTACCGTGTTTCAGCATTCTCGGAAGTGTATTAGTATTCTCGGATCATTTCTCTACATTCTCGGAAGTGGTTTTTAGAGTTTCGGATCACTTTTCTTATAGTTTTGATCGGAAAAATATTGTAATAGATATATACGCATTTTCGGTTCTATCGAAAATCGTATATTAGGAGATAATTGATAAACTCGGTTGAAGATCGAGTTTCATAACTTTTCACACATTTTCGGTTTTATCAAAAAGTATTAAAATACCACAATTTCACGGTTTTATCGTAAATTGGGTTTTTGAAAAACAAATTTGTCAATTTTTAAAACTCGGAAACTAAATTCGGTTTTATCGAATTTGAAGTTAGATGTGTTTTTGGATTATCCAGACATCATAAATTTCGGTTTTATCGAGTTTGTGGTAATTGATAATTCATAGTCTTCGAAATTTTCAAAACTCGGTTCTATCGAGTTTGATATAATTGATTTTTGGATTAAGAGTATTTCCGAGTTTAAAACGTTTTTAGTGTACCGAGTTTGTTAGTATTTTTTCCGAGTTTAGTTCTGTTCGAGAAGTGTACCGAGTTTCATACTACGTGATATTCGAGAACAGTGTTGTCCAAGTTTTACAAGTGTTCGAGAAGTGTACCGAGTTTGGAAATCTTTTCACAAATATCACTCATTTTCGTCTACAAAGATCCAATCTTTGAATCATAAGAAATGTCAACATCCAAAACATATCAACAATCCCTTGCTGATGCCGGTTCTGAGACTAGGCCTCCCATGCTTGAAAGGGGTAGTTATATACCGTGGGCAAGTAGATTTAGACGATACATAAATCGAAAGAGGGAAAACCGAAAGTGGCTTAACAAAGCGCTTGATGAAGGTCCTTATCAGTTTGAGATGTTCATTCCTAACAACTCCACAGTTTCGAAATTGCAAACAGCTGAGGATTTACAAGGAGATGCGTTATTGCATTATGATGCTGAGATGGAGCTCATGAATCTGATTCTTCTTTCTATTCCAAATGACATTTATAATTCTGTGATGCTTTCACTTCGGCTAAGGACACTGAAAAGAGTTGACCGTCTTATAAAGGGAAACTTTATAAAACAATAGTTGATAGAGAAACTCAGTTTACAAACAAAAACAAAAACTGAAATTGATCTGTTTTTTTCTAATCTAGGAGTAGCACTTGTTTCAGTTTACAATCGTTTTGCTCAGTTAATGAACGATTTAGAAAGAAATGACATGCATTTTCTAATTGTTACAATTAACACAAAGTTTCTGAATAGCTTGCAACCGGAATGGTTGAAATATGTTACCCAAGTTCGTCTTGCTAAACATTTAACAGTGGATACATTTGATGATCTTTTTGATTATCTTTAGCAATTTGAGAAACTGGTTAATGAATTTAAGTCCCTAAACTTATTTTTCTTCACTTGTTGACTTCTGGATTTGTCGGGGTTGACTTGGGTTGACTTTTTGACACTTGGGCTTGGACTTGACTGTGTCTTTTCCACGCTTTTCCATTCTGTGTCCGGTTTTGTCGTTTTGGCTTCGTTTTTCGTCCTTTTCTTAGATATCCGTTCCTGCACAACACAATTAGCAAAACAAGCATATATTTGGCATTTTAAGTCCGTTTTTGGTTATTTTAACTTGTTTTTAAAGGTAAAAGGTATGTGTAATTAAACACATACCAATATTCAAAGCAGAAACTCTGGTAATGCTGGAAGAAATAATAAACGAGCTTATGTTCAGGAGGAAATCGTAGAGGGATCGAATGCTTCAAATGAGACCGGAAATGTTCAAAGGACTCTTCGAACCTCGTCTGCAGGAAACAATTCAACTGTTTAATGCTACAACTGCAGTGGAAAAGGACATTATGCTAGGAATTGTCTAAAGCCAAGAGTTCGGGACTCGAAATACTTCATGAAACAAATGTTGCTGGCAAAACAGGATGAAGCTGGAGTAATTCTTACCGATGAGCAGAATGATTTTCTCTTTGCTGATGCTTTAAGAATAGAAGAAATTAAAGAACTCAGTGCAAAAATATGCTTAATGGCCAGAATTCAACCAACTGATAACACTTCTGATATTGGGCCAAGCTATGATTCTGCATTAATAAGTGAGGTACAATCTTCATCCAACACTGAAAATGAAGAACAAATGTATCCAACTCATACTAAAATTATTAACAGTACTATTGGTGATGATCAGATTAATAACGATATTATATTTGATTCGCCTAATAGGAATTTTAATAGTGGCAGTATTGAAAAAGATACACATGTTCCTGATCTATGTGCGTTAGAGAAATTAGCTAGAAATGCATATCAGGAAGCTGAAAAACAACAAACATTTGCTCAAAAAGTTCAAAAACAAAACACGACTTTGAATAGTCAGCTTGAGTTGTATAAGGAAAGGGTTCAGGTTTTGGAAAATATAAACGAAGATAATAATTATCTCAACGAATTTCTTGAGGCCGATAAACGAGCAAAACATTTGAGTCAACAAGCTCAGTCTCAGTTTGTTCGGGATTGAGATATTATTCGAGATCTAGAAAAACAACGAGATAAATTAGATTTCGATGTCAAAGATTACAAACGGCAGACTCATCATTTTAAAAAGGGCAAATGATGAAAATGAGGATAGATAATCATGACAACTGTTCAAGACTCTTGAGGCCAACATGAAAAAGAATGGATCTAATTTTGAAACTTGGAAATTCCTTACAAGGAATGTTTATGTAGGGCTGTAAACGAACCGGACGAACACGAACGGAGCCTTGTTCATGTTCGTTTATTTAATTTTAGCCGGACAAATAAACGAACACGATCACTTAAACGAACGAATTTTCTTGTTCATGTTCGTTTATTAAGAAATATGGTTGTTCATGTTCGTTTATGTTCGTTCATTAAGACACTAAACGAACATAAACGAACGAACATACACGATCGAACGTAAATAAACATAAAATTTACAAAAATATACACAATATTGTGTTTTATTAGTGTTGTTTTGTTTAAGTAAAGCAATTTGAAACTATATAATAAAAAGATATGATACACGAACATAAACATATATATGATCATAAACAAACGAATAATCGAACGTTCATGAACATAAATAAACAGACAAGACTTTGTTCATGTTCGTTCATTTAACTAAACAAACGTAAAATGTTGTTCATGTTCGTTTATTTAATAAATAAACGAACATAAACGAACTTTTTACCGAACAGTTCATGAAATGTTCACTGAACGTTCAGTTCATTTACAGCCCTACCCGAATCCTTATACACTCAAGCAAGCAATTTCTCAATGTTCAAAGTTATATCTTGCTTCAAGTTTAGGTAATTCAGAGATTTCTTTGAATGTTAGAGATACTGAGGACACTCTTGATGATGCTTCCAAAAGTCAACAAAAAGTGTACGAAAAAATGAATGATCCAATTGCTGTTGCAAATAATCAGAATTGTTGGACAATTGATTATGCACAAATAAATGCTCTCTATAAAGACTTTGTTCCTCAAAAAGAAATTTTCTGCTGAGCAAAAATATGTTCCATCATCTTTTATTTCTTCTGACAAGAATTCAAATGCAACTCCTTTTATCCCGGTATCAATGCCGAGTGAGTCACCTTTGATCATTCAATTAGATAAACTAAAAAATTGTTTTCAAAGGTTGTCTGAATTAATTCAAAAGAACTGTAAAAGAGCAAGCATTTTTTATACATCACCTGAAGAAATACAACTCAATGATTTTTGTCAAGATCAACTCAAACCAATTATAAACGAGTTGCAGTTCTATTTTGAATTCTTTGAGACACTATTTCAAAGGGATGTAAAAGAGATGAAATATGTTTTTGAGTCTACAGAAAGTGAACTTTGTAAACTAGAGAAGCAAAATGATTTTTTGAAAGATCAACTTTTGGAAGTATCTCTCATGCATGAAGTTGAATTAAGTGTGTTGTTAAATCATAAATGTGAAGACAATTCACTCCATGCTGAAATTGAACAACTTAAAAAGATATCCATCGAGATTCAAGAGGGTTTGCAAGAAAAAATAAAAATTCTAGAAAAATATGTTCAAATTATTCTTGGATTTTAAAAATGGAAAAACTTGATGAAGAGAACGTGTCTTTGGATTTTACGGTGCAATCTTTGATAAAAGAACGTGACAATGTCAAATTAGAATATCAAAAGCTTTTTA
>BQNB010113784.1:0-21873 GCA_026074375.1 Tanacetum coccineum
TTTGATTAGTCTTTTTATCTATGTACATTTTTTGTTATATAAGCAGTTCTTATACACTAAGTAGTACTAACTAACAAACAATACTAACTTATACACTAGCAGTATTAACTTCTTCAGCAGCATTAACTTCTCTGAGTAGTCTTAACCATGGTTGTTAAGATCCCGATCCTGATCTTAGGATCTTATGATTTTACGACACTGCAAAGCAAAAACGATCCAGATCCTACGTAGGATCTTTGCTTGCTTAGGATCTTATAGGATCCCGATCTTGACCATAGGATCTTAAGATCTACTACGATGCGATCTTACTTTTCTTGAACCACGAACTAAAATCTATGAATTTATGGGTTGTGTTTCCTAGATATTAAAAAAACAACAAGTTAATCTTCTTAAACATTTTATAATTATAATTTATGACAACATTCCTATGAAACATTTATATAATTTTGTGTTTATGATATATAATAATTTGTAGATTTATATAATATTAGAAAAACTATTAAGAAAATGACATTATAGTAGGATCTTACGATCCCGATCCTACCTTACGATCTCGATCTTGCAAAGACGAAAACGATCATGGGTAGGATCCCGATCTTGACAACCTTGATTAAAAGTATAGATGCGGAATATGAAGAGGTAAAACATGCTCCTTTTAGAAGCAAATATTAGGTGGAGAAATAGAGAAGAACACTTGTATTAGACACTTATGTGTTTAAAAAAAATGCAAAGTAAAGAAAAGTAAAAGAGATGGTAACAAATGAAAGAAAGTGATAAAAAAAGTTATGTGTTTTTGAGTTTAAAAAATGAAAGAAATTGAAAGAAAGTCATTACCTTTTTATATTGTTAATTTTACAAAATTACTATTATACCCTTAAAAATAAACAAGTAACCAAATTGCAACGAGAGGTACTTTTGTCATTTATTATGTGTTTGTACTAGTTTACATAGCTTTCATCCCAAATATGGGATGAAAGTTTAAAAAAAACCTATAAACTTTCATTACTCCCCCTTTCATTTTCATCACTTTCACTCTTTACAAAAACTCAAGAACATGACACTTTTTTGGTTTCTTTCTTTTTACTTTCTTTTCATCTCAAAACTAAACTTGAGAATAGAATGTTAACACTCTCTTCTTTATGAAAGGGAAGTAAGGAAAGGTAAAGGAGGGAAAGTGGGGGAGATGAGAGTATAGAAAGTTACTACTAATTCACTCATTGTTCTCGAGTTTAACATAGAAGAAAGACAAATGAAAGCGGGATCTTCAAACAATATAGCAACCATATATGAGTTTGATTTTCTAATATTTTATTTACTTTGTGAAATTAATTACAATTTGTTGGCCTATCTTAATTTGCACTAGTAAAAAAAACCCATTCGACAAAAAAATAAAAATAAATAAACAAAACCCATTCAAACATATGGTCTTCAAACAGAAAAAGATACGACTAATTCATTTGGGTTACAAAAAAGCTGTTGAATGGTTTCCAATTTCTTAGCAAATTAAGATAGAGATGAAGTTGAGATTATACAAAAGATAATCGATTGGTAGGTGTCGGTGATATTGTAACAATAATTTTATAATAGCAGCTTTCCAAAAAGTTTGATCTTGGTATAACCATGATTTTATGGAAGAAAGACATCTTAAGCAAGAGATGGTAAGTAATTTTGTGAAATTAAAAGGTTAACGAGATTGGAATCGAATTTCGTAAAAAAAAGAAAAGAAGAAGATAAGAGGGGTATTTTAGTAAGTTCATAAAGATGGAACGTCTTTCTATCACAATCATATCAAATATGAGCGTCTTTCATAAATACGATTGAAGAGAATTGCAAAAATGGTCCTTGTGGTTTGGCCAAAATGCACGTTTAATCCGCTGAGTTTCAAAATTGCAAAAAATATTCGTGTGGCGAATGTTTGGTTCCACTTTTGGTCATTTGTCAAAGTAAAATGACTAAAATACCCTCAACTTCTTCTTTTTTATATTCTACTTATAAAGTTTACTTTTTTATAAATAAAAAATTGCCATTAGCACATCTTTAATATTTTGAGCATCCTACATCATCATTTTGAGCATCCTTCATCATCATCATCATCATCTATAAATCAAAAATCAAAACCACACCCATCTTTTAATTTTGAGCATCCTTCATCATCTATCAAACCAAACAACCAATTATAAAATTTAATCTAGCAAATCTTCAAGATTAAAAAATCAAACCCACATTCATTTTTCTAACATTCATCACCATATACAACTACAAAAACACACTAAGAACGTGATCTAAAAACCTTTAATTCGAGATCTGGGAACCCTCAACTCAAAGTTTAATAACCCTTAACTTGTCGGATCTCGCCATTGAATCTTCAAAAATCACATATCACATATCAAGCGATGAACCACATATCTGGCGTTGGAGAAACCTTTATCTGACGGTCGATAAAAGAGTGTGTGAAGGCGGCGTTGAGCATCGACCAGCGGTCGATGGCGGGTTGGCAGCGGCGGCTGGGTTTATAGAATAGGATTGATAAGCGGTGGCTGGGTTTGTAGAATGGGATTGGCGGCTGGGTTTATAGAATGGGGTTGATTTGTGTTAGTTATTTACCATGATGATGGTGGCATCGTTGTTTGAGGATTTTATGGTAGTTTGAGGGTGGCAACGGCGGCTTTTGATGGTTATAGAGGAGTTATTGTAAACGTTAAAAAGGACATGGATGAAAATGCCTTTATCACTTTACTTCGAACATCATTATCTCAATGGCGACAACAGGTAGAATAAACGTCTTCCACTTTGTTTGTCTAATGATTTTCTTCGCTTATTGTTTTATTATAAATGGAACTCATATATATTTATAAATCGTGCAGGGAAAGAAGGGTGTTTGGCTTAAACTCACTATTGAACTTGTGAATCTTGGTAAGCCCGAAGTTCATGTATATAAGTTTAGATTTAATTTTGGGCACATGTGGGTAGTGTTGAAAATGAGTAAATGTTATGAAATTTAGTTATGAAAAAAAAATCTGGGCTTGATCATGTGGTTTAGGTGTTCTTTATGTTAATAAAAATAATGTCTAAAAACGTTATTTATATTTTTCGACTTCTTTACGTTTTGATAATCAAAAAATGTAAAAACGTTAAATACAAAACTAAACGTAAACAAGTTATTAGTCGTAAATTTTTATTTCGACACTAATCAATAAAAGGTATTGATAACATCAAATAATTAATACCTTTTAGTATCAAATTCTCTATGAAAATGCTTATAATTATGTTATAAATATCTGAAAACATTACTTAATTGCTTATATTTAGTTTTCAGAAGCAATACAAGCATTTAAGCAAAAGACGCGAGATTTGGACGTGGAATGCAAGCAATTAAAGGCATTCAAGGCTTTTACGGCGTAACCTCCCCGCGGGAGTTACGTCGTAATCAAGATTAACGAAGAAATGACTTAGCATCAGTTGTTACGGCGTAACCTCACCATCACCTTTACGCCATAACATATAATTTAAAAGAAGATTGAGTATCCGAGTCAGCATTACAGTGTAACCATGGCGATACGGTTACGCCGTAACATCAATTAAGCCTAGAGAATGAGAAACCACATCAGCATTATTACGGCGTAATGTGTTCATAACTGTTACGCCGTAACACATTCGATACTTATAAATAGAGCCCTCACTCGGCTCATTCAGTATCACTCACTTCACCACTTCATAACACAGTACCAAGAGGCGAACAAGGCCTCTAGAAGACGAAACATTCCACCAAGAAGTCCAATGAATGACCACTTACTCATTTTTAGCATTAATCATTCAAAAACGCAGTTTGTAAGAATTATGATTTATCAATCCATGATCTCTTCATTTATTTCTTATCTAACTGTTTCTATGAGTGGCTAATCACTCCTAGTGCTGGCCTAGCCATGTATTTACTATTATTGTGATTGATGTTTCATGTTTAATAATGGTTTCAATGGATATCCTTATAGCCTTTCATTGATCCCTGGGTTTTGGTAGTGTAGAGGGTGGCTCGGATCTTGTTAGTCCTGTTATTAGGCTTACTGGTTGAACCTGGGATTAGTAGGGTACTAGGGTAGATTGACACCTATCCCTAGTGTAGGAATGAACCATATTACAGGCTCTGTCACATTAAACACTTAAAATGAACAAGAACTCTTTCAGAGAGGGTTAATAATCTATATAGGTTATAGAATTGGTTTTAAGGATAGTTGAAGATTAACCACTACGAACTTAGATGTCCTGCCCGTATGATCTTAGGGGAATTGGGATCGCAGAGTAAGTATAGGACATACCTCAAATGACAATTCGGGTCAGCCGATATTAGAACCACTAATGAAACTTGTAGTTGAACATTGCACAGGATAACGTAATCATAACAGTAGTAATGAAATGGTTAGGCTAGCACACTTTTCTCCCTGATTACTTCTATCAATTTACTTTTCTGCATTTACTTTCTTGTAGTTTTTGAATCAATCTTAAAACCATTTTTCTAAACATGACAAAATCAAATTAGAACTAGTTAAAACTTAGCTCTTAGGACGACCTCGGATTTACCAACTACTGCACTACATACGACCGGATTCTTTGCCCATTAGTGCGTGTATCGGTAGACGAGTTTTATAAATTTAAAACTTGGCAATTAATTATTCAAAACAATTTTACGCATCAAGTTTTGGGCGCCGCTGCGGGGAGCTAAAATTAGTTATATTTTGATTTCTTTTATTTTACTAAATTTTATCACTAAGCATTTTAGGAATCATAATGGCTGAGGGAGAGATCGATAACCTCACCATGAAGCAATACCTCGCATTGACTTGAGGGAACCAGGCACCGGGCGTGGTTAAACCCGAAATAAGAGGCAATGTGAATTTCAAAATCAAGAGTCAATTCATGCAAGAATTGAGGGAGGACACCTTTTTCAGAAACAAGAATGACGATGCTCACGAGCATGTAGAGCGAGTTTTAGACATCATTAGCTTATTTAACATTCCAGGAGTATCACACGATGCTGTCATGCTACGCATTTTCCCTATTACACTAACTGGAGCCGCTAAAAGATAGGTGGATAGAATTTCCCAGGAACCGTTGATTCCCGAGATCTCCTTAAAAAAGCCTTTATCTAAAGGTACTGCCCGCCATCTAAAACCGCTAAGCAGCTTGAAGAAATTCATAATTTCAAGAAGGAAGGTGACAAAACACTATACCAAGCTTGGGAATAGTATAATGACTTGCTTTATAAATTCCCAACCCATGACATCAATAGCTATAAGAAGGTAAACATATTCTACAATGGTCTCGACACTATGAACCGTCAATTGCTTGATTCTCAAGGGCCAATTCCTGGCATGACACCTGCTCAAGCATTAACGATAATCCAGACTATGGCTGACCACTCTCAAAAGTAGCATGATGGTTAATCTAGTAGGAATATAGACAGTAGTAGTAATTCTGAAGGGATCGCTGCTATTGTAAAAAAACTTGATAGCCTAGGTCGTGACATGAAGAAACTTAAGGAAAATACGCACGCTATTCAAGTAGGATTTCAGACCTGATGAGGGGTTCACCTCGACAAGGAGTATCCTCTGAACGAAGAAGTCAAGAGCGTTAAAGAGGTTAAATATGGAGAGTTCGGTAGACCCTTCCCAAACAACAATAGAAATGATGGTAGATTTAATAAAGGAGCATCAGGATACGACCAGCCATCATTAGGGGAGAGAAGACCAAGCCTAACCAAAATAATCAATAAATATATGGAAGAAGCAGCTAAGAGACATGATGAGCAAGACGAATGGTTAAAGAAACTTTACCAAAACACGGAAACCAATCGAGAAGCTTACGAAATAATTATCCAAGGTCTCGAGACGAAAGTAAGAACCTTAACAAATAAGGTTGAAGGACGAACAAACGATGGAAAGTTCAAAGAATGCAAGGCAATCTTTACTGAAGATGGATCATCGTGGTACACACTATTCTATTATTCCCCTGAGGAAATTGAATACTTTTCTGCTCTCAGGGTTTTCTAATAACGAAAGACAAGAAACCGATGAATCAGGAATGGCGGAAGCTCTAGCAGCACTCGAGGCTACACTTAAGATTAAAAAAGTACCTCAAGAGGAAAAGAAAAATGTAAACTATTATGTTGATCCTTATGAGCCACCCATTCCATTTCCTAGACGACTAAAGCATCACGCAAAAGAAGCATTAGTTCACAAAACTATGGAAAGCCTGAAGAAAATCAAGATAAACCGTCCTCTCCTAAAAGAAATTAGGCAAATGGATAACTACGCAAAACACATGAAAGATTTGGTGGCAAACAAACCTAGGACCCAAGAAGATGAAGAAAATATAATGAACCCTAGGTGCTCTGCTCTTCTTCAAAATTAGCTACCCCATAAGTAGCAAGATCCAGGAAGTTTCATTCTCCCCTATTCCATTGGAAGGTTAGATTTTAATAATGCTTTAGCACATTTAGGAGCTAGCATCAGCGTCATGCCCATGTCTATGTACAAACGTTTGGACATAGGAAAACTCAAACCAATTAACATGGTGATCGAAATGGCTGATAACACCAAATGCACTCCTAAAGGAATAATAGAGAACTTACTCATAAAAGTCGATAATTTCATCTTCCTGATAGACTTTGTTATTCTTGACATGGTTGAAGACTTTAGGATGCCCATAATTCTAGGAAGACCCTTGCTAGCCACCGCACATGCTAAGGTAGATATATTTAGAAAGTCTATCTCTTTAGAAGTAGGAAATGAAAAAGTTATATTCAAAATGAGAAGTAGTTTTACTACCATGATTTTTGAATCTGTTCGTTCAATAAAAAATGAAACATGCCCAAAGGATGATGATTTTAAAAAGATTGATTATGATTTATTCTTATATGATTCTGAGTCCTGTGAGTTTAACCGATTATTAGGTATCAACCCAAATATTTTCTCTTATGAAATTAACATAAAGGAATCATATGAATATACAGTATACAGGATAACTGAAGTGGATAAAGAGACATATTCAACACCTAAATAAAAAAGGGTACATTGGTGTAAGGCAATTTTGAAAGAAAAAGAGAATGGGTACCAGTATTGGCATCTTGTGATCCGAACTATAATGTATGCGATGGAGGAGGTTTACCAATTAACAAAGAGAAACGTTATTGGGAGAGCATAAATGATAGTAAACGGGAGGAGTTGGAATGGGAGGAACTAAGCTTAAATGATTGGATGAAAATAAGATATGGAAAAGTATGCGAGATAACCAGGGAGAGAATTCTCAAAAGATCAATGGAGAGAGAAGTTCTAAGAGGAAGAAGATGACTCAGAAGACCCGGAGGAATGCAGAGAAGATAAAGCAAACACAATAATGGGGGCTATTCATGATAAATTAAACGATGATTGGTTTGATGGTACAAATGAAGATGAAAACAACTTGGAAGGAATACTAGATTATCTTAAACCAAGATCATACGATGGATTCATTGACCTAGATAACGAAGCTTATAAGAAGAGAAGATGTTGATTACTTGGATTAACCTATGAGGAACCCCCCTATTTTAATCGAAAAAGTTAAGGTTACTAGATACACCATTGGCCCAGATGAGATCTACATAAAAGTAAAGGTATATGTATTTATGAAATGCCAAAAACTAGGGATAACGTGGCTTCAATAAGATCTAGGTTGATGGAAAAGATGGCCAATGAGGGAAATGGCCAAGCGAAGACGTAGAACGTCTTGAGTCTAACTTAAAGACTCGGTAATAAACAAAAGTGCTTGTCTAGATACAACCCGTCTTTTATTTTCTACATTTTAGTTGGTTTTTTGGTTCCTCACTTGATTTTGCAGGTTCTCACAGCAAGGTATTGGAATTCGAGGTCTCCTCGACTCATTTTTATGTAGTAAAAAGGTTCTGTCTGGGCGTAACCACCTAGGTTACATCATAACAGATTTGTTTACGATGTAATCTCCTGTCTGGGTTACGCCGTAACCTTTATTAATTCAAAATTTCAAATTTTACAACCACATGATTATAGCGTAACCAAACCCATTATTACGCCGTAATCCTTTTCTGAAAACCTGAAATTAGTTTGAAACTTTTTCAAAACCTTGTATAATTAAATGAACTTTGTGGGTATGTTCTCTAGAAACCCTCATGAGATTTCACTCGTCCACTTGGGCCACCAAGTGGTTTAAAAGGCTTGTTGCATATGCTAAATGCAACCGTGATTGTTAGGTCTTATTGTATATTTACGTTTTGAACATTTAATGCTTTTTAGTTGTTTAGTAATTTCAGGGGACATGAGATTGCTCAGGATACAAGGATCAAGAGTTCGTCTCTTGCGATTATAACTTGAAGTAAAAAAGCAATGCTCATGGGAGTCTTTTGTTTTAATTCTACTCTTATTCTGTTAATTTCATTTCCTTAATTGTACAATAGGGACATTGTACAAAACAAGTAGGGGGATGGGAGTAGAATTATCACTTGACCTATATTTGCCTTCGATTTTCTAGTTTTCCTTGAAAAATTATGCCAATTTTAAAAAAATTTGACATGTTTTTTCTAATAAACTAGAATTAATATTTGTCGAGCACACTATTATCCTTTGATTCAATTGGTGAGGATAAGCCTATTATTCCATTTTCATCTATTATACATAAATCCACCAAATATATGAGTGTGCCGGTAGTATTGTAGACTTTAGAACTTGGCCTGTACATCATTTCGAGACCTAATTAATTAGTTGGAATAGACAGTTCGCGAAGACAACATCTTAGGAATTCACCCAAATAGCCTATATATGTGTGTTTATCGACTTGTTACACTGACTTGTCGACCTCCCGTGTGAAAACCCCCTGTTTGCACTCAATTTTAGTGCAAGATACCCCTAGATCACCTTGTTAAGCCAATCCATGTTTAAAACCCCTTTTATGTATTGTTACACCCTTTCGCCTTAGCCAACCCTAAAATCTAAATTTTCTTTGTGTTGAAATACCTGGCTGCTTAAGTCCATTGTTTCAGGGAAATGGGTTCGGAAATTTTGTGCGTTCGTGGAAGACTTATCGTTAATGATCTGTAATGACCCCTGTTTCATCACTTTCGATATTGTTCATCTCAAGTAGGGGGATATGTGTTATGTATCATATGCTGGAGGGGCAATAGTTAAAGATATAAACCTCTGTAGTGTGAATATAAACCCTATGCAAGCACAATATATATATATATATATATATATATATATATATATATATATATATAATAGTATATATATATATTATAAACTGCTAGTTACTGTGGGTTACGTGTATAAAACCAACAAGTTTTGTAAAAAAGATGTAAAAGATGGTGGCACCAAAAGGCCATCATATGGGGGGTTTACGTTGTTATAAAACCAAAAGTTGTAAAAAAGATGTAAAGTATGGTGGCAACTATAGGCCAATCTATGTGCTAAAAATATATAAAGAGTGTTTCAACCAAAAGAACCAACCTTTATGATTGTGAAGAATTGAGACTAGAAGCCCACCCATTACTGTGGATCAGATTTTTGGATTTAAATACTTAGACTTGTGGATGGACGGTAGCCGGTTATGAAGACCTTAGACTATTAAAGACTTATTGTCTTGTGTATTTTATTTAACACCAATTAATGTGTATTCCATGTCTTATCCTACCATATATCATTCTGCATCCTAACCCTTGGTTTTGCTCGAATAAGGGATTTAAATGCAATCATGTATGTCTATTCCATCTTTATGGATGTGTATATGTGATTTTGTCGCCCTTGTTGGTGTAACATTTTTGGTAAAGATTGCAGGATGATTCACCATGTTAAACCCGTGTATCACCCGTGTTGCCTTTAAAACTGTTTAGACCCTAATTCTAGCTGGTGGAGATTTGTGTACCTTCCAAGCTTATGATAGAATACATACTATGACTGTGCAATTGAGTGATCACCCCGAAATGAAACACTTAGATTAGTCATGAGAGTTGAGTGTTTTTTATCCTCTTTTCGAGAGGTGTTCGGCTTAGATGTTTTCTAGCATAAGTAAACTATGAATTTATTTCTTTGAATAAAATTGGGGAAATATTTTTATAAATTATTCTAACAGGTCTAATTGAGGGCAAGTAGAAGTCAAGTGGGGGGATATTTGATGACATCAAATAATTAATACTTTTTAGTATCAAATTCCCTATGAAAACGCTTTTAATTATGTTATAAATATCTAAAAACTTTACTTAATTGCTTATATTTAGTTTTCAGAAGTAATACGAGCATTTGAGCAAAAGACGCAGGATTTGGACGCGGGATTTGGATGTGGAATGCAAGCAATTAAAGGCATTCAAGGCTTTTACGGTGTAACCTCCCGACAGGAGTTACACCGTAATCAAGATTAACGAAGAAATGACTCAACATCAGTTGTTACGGCACAACCTCACCATCACCTTTACACCATAACATATAATTTAAAATAAGATTGAGTATTCGAGTCAGCATTACGGCGTAACCATGGCGATACGGTTATGACGTAACATCAATTAAGCCTGGAGAATGGGAAACCACATCAGCATTGTTACGACGTAATGTGTTCATAACTGTTACGCCATAACACCTTTAATACTTATAAATAGAGCCCTCACTCAGCTCATTCAGCATCACTCACTTCACCACTTCACAACACAGTACCAAGAGGCGAACAAGGCCTCTAGAGGACAAAGCATTCCACCAAGAAGTACAAGGGAGGATCACTTTACTCATTTTTAGCATTAATCATTCATAAACGCAGTTTGTAAGAATTATGATTTATCAATCCAAGTTCTCTTCATTTATTTCTTATCTTACTGTTGCTATAAGTGGCTAAGCACTCCTAGTGTTGGCCTAGCCATGTATTTACTATTGTTGTGATTAATGTTTCCTGTTTAATTATGATTTCATTGGATAACCTTATAGCCTTTCATTGATCCCTGGGTTTTGGTAGTGTAGAGGGTGGCTCAAATCTTGTTAGTCCTGTTATTAGGCTTACCGGTTGAACCTAGGATTAGCAGGGTACTAGGGTAGATTGGCATATATCCCTAGTGTAGGAATGAACCATATTACTGCCTCTGTCACATTAAAGACTTAAAAAGCACATGAACTCTTTCAGAGAGGGTTAATAATCTATATAGGTTATAAAATTGGTCTTAAGGATAGTTGGGGATTAACCACTACAAACTTGGATGCCATGCCCGTACGATCTTAAGGGAATTGGGATCCCAGAGTAAGTATATGACAGACCTCAAATGACAATTCGGGTCTGCCAATATTAGAACCACTAATAAAACTTGTAGTTGAATATTGCACATGATAACGTAATCATAATAGTAGTAATGAAATGGTTAGGCTAGCATACTTTTCTCCCTGATCACTTCTATCAATTTACTTTTCTGCATTTACTTTCTTGTAGTTTTTAAATCAATCTTAAAACCATTTTTCTAAACGTGACAAAATGAAATTAGAACTAGTTAAAACTTAGCGCTTGGGACGACCTCGGATTTACCAACTACTGCACTATATACGATCGGGTTCTCTGCCCGTTAGTGCGTATATCGTTAGACGAGTTTTATAAATTTAAAACTTGGCAATTAATTATTCAAAACAATTTCACGCATCAGGCATGAATAAATAAATTTAATTTATTTAATGATCAAAGGTATTTAATTTTTGTCCTAAACATTACATTTTTTATAAAATGTAACAAAACATTTTTTACAAAAATTAGACAAAATATTTTGTATATATAAGAAATGATTTAATAAAAATAAAAATTTGAATTCAAATTTTCCCTTAAAACGGATAAAACTGCCACAGAAAATACCTCCCCAGAAATGGAAAAAGCTAAGAGTGTCCTACAGGGGGCGGCCTCCTGATAGGTATGGGCAACCCCCTGATTGATAAGGGGGCCGATGTAACACCCCCAACTTTGTATTGCGCAGCGGAAATAGCAATTGAGTGTTACTCGATAGCATAAAACACCAAGATAATAGAAAATGACCCAAATGAGACGTTTTACAATCCATTATTAATCAGAGAAAAACGCATTCAGGTCCCCACAAGATCGTAACCGCAACCATTACAACATTTGAAAAACTATCGTTTCAAATTAAAGACATTTTTTTAAAAGACATTAAGACATTGTTTTTGAAAGACAAAGAACACACAAGTAGTCTTTCACCAAAATCACCACACGCACGACACCTCCACGCCATCGTTACCTTCATCCTTAGTTACCTGGGATAAAACATGTTTAAAACATCAACAAAATTCTTGAGTGAAATTCATAGAGTTTAAAAATAATCGATAAGTAATCATCTTTGAACACATAATTAGTTCTCGGGAAAACATTGCTACGAATACAATGTATAAAAATCTCTTTTCTTTCACGCATTAAGCTCATGACACCGAAAGTTAACAAACATATATATTTTCATATGTCAATTTGCCCCAGAACAAGGTATTATTGTCATATACCTACTACTTCTAACTACAAAACGTCCGTTTGACAAGGTGTTCACAAGGATTGATACCCCAGACGGGGTTGTCAAACCCAATAGATCTATTTAATGCCTTAGCGTTCACCTCGCAAGGAAATTAACGGTTCATGAAATAAGGGACTTCGACAATAGCTACTTATGCGGAAACAATTTCATAATCGGGTCTAGCATACCATAAAATCATATGTGTTCGATTTTATAAAACAAACATTTATCCTCCTCGCGGGTTTAAAACATTTAAAACAGTTCAAAAGCGAAGCTATGAACTTACCTTAAGCAAAAGATTCCAAATCAATCAATTCAACAAGCGTAAATAACTTCACGTCTCAACCGCGACCTATATAATACATATATAGCGGTACGTGACTAAAAGTAAAATAACACATATAATGCATACTTGCATATATATATATATATATATATGTATATATATATGTGTATATATATATATATGTATATATATATATGTATATATATATATATGTATATATATATATATATTTATTTATATAACTATTACGTATATACAATTATATACTACAATCTTCAAGTGCGACGCAAAATATTTTACTTCGACGCACCCACAAATGCACACCAATTACACTTGCGTTACGCTTTGTTTAACACAAACTTTATATTTTTAGAAAGTTACCGAAAGTAAGGATAATATAATCCGAACTTCATATTTCTTCATCAATTAAGTAGCATTACAAACCCATTGCTCATTACAACCCATATTCAAAAGTATATACAAAGTTGACTTTCAAAAGTCAAACTTCGTAGTTGACGTTTTACACCAAAAATAACCAAACTTCATTCGGCCGTAAAATCTAGAGGTGTGCACGGTTCGGTTTGGGTCGGTTTTTGACTAAAACCGAAACCGAACCAAAATATTCGGTTTTATAAAACCAAAAACCGAAACCGCTCGGTTTTTGGCGGTTCGTTTTTTTTGGTTTTTTGGTTTTTTCGGTTCGATTTTTCGGTTTCAAACCGTTTATATTTGGTTATAGCTAATTTATATTAATAAACTTGTTTTACATAGAAATTTGGTTTTTTTTGTCACTATGAGCATAATAATGTCAAACTCAACAATTATACACATATAAATGAGACACACACATATGCAAATGAAAATACACATTATGATCATTGTAATTAACCATACTAGAAATGTAATTAGAAGACTCACAAAGCTAGAACAAAGTTTGATTTTTGTTTTCCCTTCCTTTTGAAATCGGACGAACAAGCAAACCAAGCAAACCAAACATTTTTCAAACAACTAACACCAAAATAACACTAATCTAACACCCTTGAATACTCCTTTATACATCAAATCACTAGAACTTGACCCAAAATCCAACTTCTAAAAAACTTAGTGCATGTGAGGTTTCTTTAGTGGGAAATGTAGAGGATTAAACAAGGATTAATATTCTATACTTGGATCATAATGCATGTAAGTAATTATTTATGTGGTTGGTGATGTATTGTGTGTGTGTGGTGGTTCGACTGTGTAACAAGAGAGAAAAAGATAGAGGAGTGAAAATTTTGTAAAAGTGTTTATGTGTGTGTGAGTGTGGTTTATATAAAAAGAAAGTTTGACACTTTAACACCTTTAGTCCCTCCTTCTAATAGTCTCTTTCAAAACTACTATACCTTGGTCCTTATGTCGTCACCTAGCCGACTAAAACACGAGTCACCACACATTTAGTAAATATTTTAAATCCGTCCCACGAAATATAGTTTAAAACCTTCTGTTTGAAACGTTTTCACCTCGCAAAAATACGACCTTACAAAACAAAAAATAATTATCATAGCTCGGGATAAACGTTGACCTAAAACTCGGGTTGTTACATTCTCCCCTCCTTTAGGGAGCGCCGTCCTGGTGGTCAGCTCAGCTTATCCACTCTTCTTCGCTTCGTCCTTACTTGTAAGGAGATGAGGGTACTTATTCTTAATTTGATCCTCACGCTCCCAAGTAAACTCTGGACCTCTTTGTGAATTCCAACGAACTTTAACAATAGGTATCCAACTTTGCTTAAGTCGCTTGACCTCTCTATCAATAATTTCCACTGGCTCTTCAATCATATGCAACTTATCATCAAGTTGAATCTCATCCATCGGAACGACAATATAGCCTTCCACTAAACATTTCTTAAGATTCGAAACATGGAAGGTACTATGAATCCCTTTCAACTCTTCAGGTAACTCTAACGTATAAGCTACTGGACCAAGTCTAGCTAGAATCTTGAATAGCCCAATGTAACATGGACTTAACTTTATGTGCTTTCCAAAATGCACAGAGCCCTTTCACGGCGATACCTTAAGCAGTACCATATCACCGACTTCAAATTCCAACAGCTTAGACCTTCTATCCGCGTAGCTTTTCTAGCGACTACGGGCAGTCAACAAACGGTTCTTAATCTGAACGATCTTCTCGGTCGTTTCACGAATCAATTATGGACTGGTAAGTTGGCTATCTCCAACCTCACTCCAGCATACAAGTGATCTACATTTCCGTCCGTACAAAGCCTCATATGGTGCAACCTTAATACTTGCGTGATAACTATTATTGTATGAGAACTCGACCAATGGCAGATGTCGATCCCAACTACTTCCAAAGTTGACCACACAAACAGGCAACATATATTCAAGGGTTTGTATATTCCTTTCGCTTTGACCATCCGTTTGAGGGTGGTAAGCGGTACTCATATCCAAATCTGTCCTTAACGCTTTCTGGAGCGATATCCAGAATCTAGACGTAAAATGGCTATCTCGATCCGAAATGATCGAAACAGGAACACCATGCCTACACATAATTTCCTTCAAATAAAGTTGCGTGAGTTTCTCCATGCTATCCATTTTTTTCATCGGTAGGAAATGAGCTGATTTGGTCAGTCGGTCAACAATAACCCAAATCGTATCATACCCACTTGGTGTTCTAGGCAGTCCACTCACAAAATCTATAGTAATCATTTCCCATTTCCAAACAGGAATCTCAGGTTGTTGCAGCAATCTAGATGGTTTCTAATGCTTAGCTTTAACCTTAGCACAAGTCAAACACTTGCTAACGTACATGGCAATATCAGCTTTCATATTCGGCCACCAATACAACAGCTTCAGATCTTGATACATCTTGTCTGATCCCGGATGGATAGAGTACTTGGACTTATGTGACTCATGCATAATCAAATCCCTCAATCCACCGAATCGCGGCAACCAAACACAATTTCCAAAACAATGTGTTCTATCAGGGCGAAACTCGAATATTTGCTTAATCAATCTCCCCAAATTTTCTGCCTTCATGTTCTACTTTTTCATTGCTTCCTTTTGAGCTTCGAGGATTTGCTTAGGCAGATGATCATTGTGAACAGTCATCATCAAAGCTTAAACACGCAATGGCTTAATCATTTCCTTGCGACTCAAGGCGTCAACCACTACATTTGCTTTTCTAGGATGATACCGATTTTTACAATCATAATCACTTGGCAATTTAATCCATCTCCGTTGTCTCAAGTTCAACTCTTTCTGGTCCAAAATATATTGTAGGCTCTTGTGATTGGTGAAAACCACACACTTTGTCCCATACAAATAATGTCTCCATAATCCATCTCCATTGTCTCAAGTCATCATCAAAGCTCTAACACGCAATGGCTTAATCCTTTCCTTGCGACTCAAGGCGTCAACCACTATATTCGCTTTTCCAGGATGATACCGAATTTTACAATCATAATCACTTGGCAATTTAATCCATCTCCATTGTCTCAAGTTTAGCTCTTTCTGGTTCAAAATATATTGTAGGCTCTTGTGATTGGTGAAAACCACACACTTCGTCCCATACAAATAATGTCTCCATAAGCTAAGAGCAAAAACAACGGCTCCCAACTCCAAATCATAAGTTTCGTAATTCTCTTCATGGACCTTCAATTGTTGAGAAGCATACGCTATCACCTTTTCCCTTTGCATCAACATGGCTCCATAACCCTTAAGTGACACATCGCAATACACCACAAAATCTTCCATTCCTTTGGGCAACGCTAAGATTGGTGCACTACACAATTTCTGCTTCAATGTTTAAAAAGCTTCCTCTTCTTCTTTTCCCCACTCGTATTTCTTATCTTTCTGAGTCAACTTAGTCAGCGGCTTAGAAATCAAAGAAAAACCTTCCATAATAACCAGCCAATCTAAGAAATTACCTCACCTCCATTGGCGTCGTTGGTGCAGCCTAATTCTTAATGGTTTCGATCTTGGCAGGATCAACATGAACACCATTACGATCAATCACATGACCAAGGAATTGTACCGAATATAGCCAAAAATAACACTTTGAAAACTTGGCGTACAATCTCTCCTTCTTAAGCAGCTCCAAAATAATCTTCAAATGCTTTCCATGCTCTTCTTCGTCCTTAGAATAAACCAGAATATCATCGATGAACACAATGACGAACTTATCAAGATATGGCTTATAGACTCGGTTCATCAAGTCCATAAACACAGCAAGCGCATTAGTCAGTCCAAACGGCATCACTTGGAACTCAAAATGACCATACCGAGTTCTAAATGCAGTAATTGGAATGTCCTCTTCTTTAATGCGTAGCTGGTGATATCCTGATCGCAGATCGATCTTAGAATACACACTAGAACCTTAAAGTTGGTCAAATAAATCATCGATTCTTGGGAGAGGATAACGATTCTTGACAGTCAACTTGTTCAACTCGCGGTAATCTATACATATTCCAAAAGATCCATCATTCTTTTTCACAAACAACACTGGTGCTCCCCACGGTGATGAACTCGGAAGAATAAATCCTTTTTCCAATAGCTCTTGCAGTTGTACCGACAACTCTTTCATCTCAAACGGTGCCAGACGATATGGTGCACGTACAACAGGTGCAGTCCCCGGTATCAAATCGATTCGAAATTCTACTTGCCTCGGCGGTGGTAGTCCCGGTAAATCAGCAGGAAACACCTCAGGAAAGTCACGAATTACAGGCACGTCTTCCAATTGTTTCTCCTTCGGTTTCTTCTTAGTCACATGTGCCAAAAAATGACATCCTAGCTCGATATACTTACGGGCCTTAATGCAAGATATAACCTTTAGTCGAGACACACCTTTGTCACTTTCGACCGTCAATGTCTTGTTTCCATAGGGTATACGAACAACCTTCTCACCACAAACGATAACAACATCGTGCTTGACAAGCCAATCCATACCAATTATAACGTCGAACGTACCAAGCTCAATTGGCATGAGATTGATTTCAAAAAGATGGTTCACTAAGTTCAAAGTGCAATCTTTCAAAACAGTGTTCGTACTAACTACCCTTCCATCGGCTAATTCTACCTCGTAACTAGCACTTATTTTGACCGGTTCGATATTAAGCATGGAACTAAATCTAGTATCCACAAAACTCTTATCAGAACCCGAATCAAATAAGACAGAAGCATAGCGGTTATTAAGTAGAAACGTACCAGTAACCACATTCGGACCCTACGACTCAGCATCCTTAATAGCATAAGCTCGGCCATGAACTTCTCTCGTTTCCTCTTGCTTGACTTTCTTTGCGCATCGGTTCCTCGTATGACCTTGCTCCCCACAATCATAACAAGTCCAAACAGGCTGAGCGTTAACACCCATGGAAACACTCTTTTCCTTGCAATACCTCGACTTGTGCCCAACCTTTCCACACTTGTGGCACTTGATCGTACATGGACCATCATGGTGAGTAAAGCAACATTCACACACAGGAAGTGATCCAGAAGACACCTTTCCCTCAGTTGGAGCAGTAGTCATAGCTCACGCATTCCCTTGCTTTTGATTATTCTGCGAAGGTTGGCGTGAGTTATCCTTTTGGCTGCTCTTACCACTACTGTTTCCACTTTGAAAGTTCTCTCACTTTCGCTTCTTTCCTTCCAGAATCCTTTCATCCCTAGCTTGCGACTTTTGTTCCATCAACTTATAGGCAATATACACAGCTTCATTCAAGTTAGCAGGTCTAGAAGAAGTGACCTCACCCTTGATGTTATCAGACAAACCTCAGATGTATGCATCAATCTTTGCACTTTCAGGCTCAACCATTCTAGGACACATTAAAGCTAACTCATTGAACCGTTGAGTATAAGCAACAATGTTATACTCCTTGACTCTTAGGTTTAACAATTCGTGCTCTATTCTTTAAATTTCTTCGACTGGGTAAAACTCTACAGTCATTAACTGTTTCATTTTAGTCCAAGCCATTTGGTTTATAGTCTCCAAACCCATGGCTGCAATCTTAGATTTCCACCAAGTCAAAGCAGGTCCTTCCAGTGTAGTAGCAGCAAATTTCACTTTCTTACCCTATGCACATTCACTGATTTCGAGAACACTCTCAGTTTTCTTAAACCATATTCGTAATTCGACAACTCCTTCGACACCGCGAAAAACAGTAGGATTGCACTTCATAAATCCAGCAAAAGTGTACTCACGAACAACAGGTGTGGCATCTTGACCCCTAACTGGCCCAGATCCTCTAGCATCATTTCTAGCATTCACATGTCTTGCCCGCTCAGCAGTGATAGCAGCATCGACACTTTCCTTGATCATTCGACGAACAACAGCTTGAGTCAAAGGTGTAGACTTTAGAGGCATGATTCTGTCACGTCACATAGAAAACAACTTGATAAGCATTCATAACATGATATACTCATAACATGATATAAAGTGAAATCAATTACAACCACAGTCACACAACATTAAGTAGTAATCAAAAGATAGTCATTCATTATTCATCACAAAAGAGTTAATACATGGTTGCATTGTTTCATGAAATGATACAAATCGCTATAACCAATAGCATCAAGTCTACTAACTGAGGATTCAGTTTAGTGATTACACAATAAAGATACTATGATTGAAACTAAACTACTAAGAATCACGAGGAGATCCTCGCGGCTTAGATGATGGACTCTTCTCATCTTCAACCGAAACATCGATAGCTTCATTCGGTATTTATTCAAACATAAATCCTCTACGAATCATCTCTTGATAGAACTCGTGAGCTCAAACTCTAGTCCAATAGAGATCTCTCTCGACTGGTTCGTTCTGTATACGAAGAAGTGTGTTACTTGACCTTGCTTCTTCCAGTTCTCTTCTCAACTTTTCACACTTAGCTTTTTCTCCAGCATTACCAAGCTTTCTAACTAGATTTTCTATAGCATCCGCTCCTTCTTCCACACTAGAGCGCACTTCATTACCCAAATCCAAAATCAGCTTACCATATAATTTATCCTTTGCCTTCCCTTTCTTCTTGACCAATGCATGCGCCGTCTCGCGACCACACAGTCATCTCGAAAGATTATCAATCCGACTAAAGAGAGAGTCAATGTCCCGTCTCATGAAGCCAGACAGTAAAATATCACCATCCTCTTGAGGAATAGTAACAGTAGACGACTCACCTACCTCATAGATACTAATAGGAACAGTCTCATCCTCGGGCTCAACCGTGTCCTCAACCTCAATCACATCTTCAGACTCAGAGTCAGAAGCAGGTGGCGGAGGGTTAAGAGGATCCACCTCTTCATAAGGATATGTCAACTCTAGCTCATTGTAAACTTCCATATCATCTTCTTCCTCTTGAGGTTATTCTTCTTCCTTAAATTCATCCTCTTTTAGGTCCTCGTCTTCATCTACTAAGACAGGCTCAGGAATAATAGGAACATCATCAAGTTGATTCGGCTCAACTACGGGTAAATCATCTACATGATCGGGAGGAATTACGTTTTCCATGATAATCTATAAATATCATATAATACTTATTCAATAGTGTTCCAGTAAGAATACTATTATCCAAAATAACAGTTCGCATAATACGCAACAAACAAAAATTCACAATTCGTGACATTCTCGTTCAGCATATATCCCCAATATACTTCAAACATATATAATAATAATTATTATATAATCACATAACATTCTATGCATACAACACATGCATAAATGCACTAATATATAACAATCTATGCATACAACACATGCATAAATATACCAATACATAACAATTTATGCATACAAAACATGCATAAATATACCTTTTCTTTCCATATGTAACAAATGGCAACGAGGAGTCTTGGCGTGCGTGTAGAAGCGTTATAGTCTAGGTTTTTCAAAAGACTCGACCTAGTTCTCTTTAACTTAGGCTTTTGATTAACACTCTGGTATCAAAATGACTATATTCTAAGTTTTGAAAACAACCTAGTTCTCTATAATCAAGGGCTCTGGTACCACTCTGTAACACCCCCAACTTTGGATTGCGTAGCAGAAATAGCAATTGGGTGTTACTCGATAGCACAAAACACCAAGATAATAGAAAACAACCTAAATGAGACGTTTTACAAACATGTATTCCATTATTAATCAGAGAAAAACGTGTTCAGGTCCCCACAAGATCGCAACCGCAACCATTACAACATTTGAAAAACTATTATTTCAAATTAAAGACATTGTTTTAAAAGACATTAAGACATTGTTTTTGATAGACAAGGAACACACAAGTAGTCTTTCACCAAAATCACCACACGCACGACACCTCCACGCCATCGTTGCCTTCATCCTTGGTTACCTAGGATAAAACATGTTTAAAACGTCAATAAAATTGTTGAGTGAAATTCATAGAGTTTAAAAATAATCGATAAGTAATCATCTTTGAACACATAATTAGTTCTCAGGAAAACATTGCAACGAATACAATTTATAACAATCTCTTTTCTTTCACGCATTAAGCTCATGACACCGAACGTTAACAAACATATATCTTTTCATATGTCAATTTGCCCCAGAACAAGGTATTATTATCATATACCTACTACTTCTAACTACAAAACATCCGTTTGACAGGGTGTTCACAAGGATTCATACCCCGGACGGGGTTGTCAAACCTAATAGATTTATTTAATGCATTAGCGTTCACCTCGCAAGTCAATTAACGGTTCATGAAACGAGGGACTTCGACAATAGCTACTTATGCGGAAACAATTTCATAATCAGGTCCAGCATACCATAAAATCATATGTGTTCGATTTTATAAAACAAACATGTATCCCCCTCGCGGGTTTAAAACATTTAAAAATGTTCAAAAGCGAGGCTATGAACTCACCTTCAACAAAAGATTCCAAATCAATCAATTCAACAAGCATAAATCACTTCACGTCTCAACCGCGACCTATATAATACATATATAGCGGTACGCGACTAAAAGTAAAATAACCCATATAATGCATACTTGCACACACACACACACACACACACACACACACACACACACACACACACACACATATATATATATATA
>BQNB010113785.1:2677-19835 GCA_026074375.1 Tanacetum coccineum
TGAAACTATTGTTTACGCGGAATATAAACAACAGAGTTAAAGAATTACTAAAACAATGATCCTCTATGGATCTTTTCTATTGATAATAAACGTGTTTTTCTAATGGATCAATCAGTTTCGGTTACATGCACATTCATCCAACTCGTAGGTTTCTTAAATACCCATGAAACCCTAACAAAAAGCTAAAGTGATAAGTGTTATCACTTCCTAGGATATCTCATGCATATCCCTATTACTAACTAACTTTACTAACAACCCGGAGTAAGCATAATACTACCAAGAATAATATTGTACTACCAGCAGGAATAATTTTGTACTGCCAGTACTAACTATACTATTATCCTTACCAGTAGGAACTGTACTACCAGCAGGAACTTTTTACTCTACCAGTAGGAACTACATACATACTAGTAGTAACTCTCTATTACAAAATTCCTAACAATCCTCCCCTAAACTTGAATTTGACGGAGTTACAGTTAACTTCAATCATCTAGATACCGTCTCCAAAAGCAACCTTTATATGCGTTGAATCAGCAACAAGACAATCAACATAGAATCGTGGACTGCAACAAGAACACCACAGCTACATAAATGGGTTTGATGAGCCTTTACCAAGTAGCCATTCACTCATGGGCTAGTCAGTCCATTGGCACCCAGAAAGGGTCATATCCATGGAGGACTGAGACCATTTTCAACTCTTTAGTACATGAAACATTGGCGAGTTGAGATCCCTAATATTTTTGGCAAACCATCACAGCCATCAACCGATTTGATTTAGTCTTTACTAAGAGACGTACCCTCTTGGACTAGCCACTTTTCATTCCAAGAATATGGCAAATGAAAACCATCCAGTTTTAGGTAACCTGGCAACCATCTGTGAGACATGGTAAGTTGAACACCATTTTTTGTGCGGTGGTTAACCAACACCCAATCCCTTAAAATGGCTTTGTTTGAAAAAAATACACTGCAATAAAACCAAGCAGCATGCCAAAAACTGTTTCCAGAAGCAAAACTTGATGCGCGCTAAAAAAATAAATATGGCATAGTATGGAGATTCTACATACAAACTTTATATATCCAAAACATATTTTAAATAGCAAAAAGAATTATGAGATATATAACAAACTTAACAGTACCAGTCATGAACCTTAGGACGCTTGGAATCAGAAATTTGTTTCTTGAGAAAGGCAATCAACTGAACCGCAGTGGTAAGTTCATTACCCACTATTCCGTGACAGATTTCCAGCTGATGATCAAGCATCCTTTCGATAAGGTTGACAGAGAGAGGATACTTCTTGTCCACAAACATATGTAAAACAAGTCCATCAACTGTCTCCAACACATGAACACCAGAAAAAGAATATAGCTTCCAGCTTTGAATCCTCCAGGTGTGTTGGTTCTTCCAAACATCACTACCATCATTCACTTCAAGTGAATCGATCAAAACCTTAAGATCTCCCCAAAGAACAAGAACAACTCCCACAACTTGGTTATCCTAATAAAATGTCATCACGCGGCCATAAATGGTCATCAAGTCTGCTCTAGTAACCAAGTGAAGGATTTCCCGAAGACTTGTGAAACACTTGCGAGAATTATCTTTCCTGTAGAAGACATTGATCGAGCCTAACCACGTAGGCAATAACTCCCAGTCAACAACAGCATAGAAATTAACAGGTGTATCATCATCAGACGCAGAATCCGCATCAGAAGCATACTTAATGCACATTTTGTGTTCAGCTTCAGGATCTCCGTCTTCAATAGGAATGGTAGAGTGAGAAGTATTAACACCTTTTCTGCCTAATCGCTTCTTCTTGGTACCAACCTTCCTGAGTGAGGAGGCAGTGTGTTGTGCTATAGAAGCAAAGTGAGAAGGAACTTCAACATCCTCTATTGGAGCTTTCTGAGAGGGAACTTCAGTTTGAGCATTTGGAATATCCTGAGAATGAGAAGGAGCAGCAACTTCCTCTCGTGAAACATTTTGAGAAGGAGTTGCACCTTCTTCTTCTTGTGGAACACCGTGAGAAGGAGCCTCAACGTTGACATCATTATCACCAGTCTTGAATTTCTTTGAAGAGGCACGAGTCATTGGACTGTCATCTCGTTTGAAACTCCTTGTGAAGGCAACAACTCTTTGGATCTTATCAAACTCTTCTTGAAGCTGTTCAGGAGAGAGTTTCCGAATTTGAGCCATAGTCCAACCAGTGAAGTAAACAGCAGGACCTTGATTCTTCACATAAGTGCGCATATATTGCCTGAGCTGAGATGGTGTCATAGGCCTCTCCTTCCTTTCTTGAGCCCGTTGTTCAACAAGTTCTTTTCTTCGAGTATTGGAAGTGAGGTCTGGATTTTCTTGAAGACGAGCCAAAATGATATCCCAAGCAGCATCGGAGTAGTTTGCAGCAGATGCAAGAACCTCTTGCTGTCTCTTTCGTTGGTCTTCAGTCATCTCAAAGTCTTGAGACATCTGCCGAGCTAAATCAGCATCCTTGGTAAGAGATTTTGCCTTTCGAAATCTGTGAGTTCTTGAGCTTGCAATCTCTGAGCAGCCTCCCAACCTAGTCTTTCTTCTTCCAATTGCTTGAAAGTCTTATGATGAGTAGGAGTAGGTTCGTTAACAGCAATACCTTTTCCTTTTTTGGCATCTCTAACAGGTGAGGAAGTAGATTCAGGTGTAGTACCACTACCAGCAGGAATTGTTTTAGCAACAGGAACAGTAGTAGCACCAGCAAGAGCATCAGAACCACCAGTAAACGCATCAGAAGGAATAGAGGAACTAGGCGGAATATTAGCTTCATGAGAACCACCAGTAGGAACAGCTAAAGCAGCAGCAGCTGTAGCAGCTGCCTTAGCCAGCTTGATAAGAGGATCCACATCTGACTCAGCATCCTCTTCCTTGTCAGAATCAGTCATCACAAACTTCCTGTTTCTACCTTTGAGTTTATCCTCTAACAATTTTACCTTCTGAACCAGCTTTCCTACTACATCCTTGAACAACAGCTTGTGTGTTTTAAGTTTAGACTCTTGAGTATTCACTTTTTGCACAAGAGTGGACACTAGAAAAGACAAAGCTGTTAGTTTATCAAGGTCCTCAGCACCACCTGAGGTTGTACCTTCAAGTGGAGCTTGAGTGGACCTAGGAGGTGAGGTATGAAAAGAACCTTTCATTGTTGCATCTTCCACGGTTATGGAAGTGAATAGGTCAGGAGCAGACTCATAAAGGCTTAAAGAAGAGGCAATGTTAGGGTCTGAAGAGGGACCCTACTCATGTAACACAAACTCCCCCCCCCCCCCCCACCCCCTCTATAATCTACTTTGCGTATTACATTGCAGCTGTCCAGATCTCATCTATGACCAGTTTGAGTCCCAAGAGTCTTTAGCAGGCAGCTGTATTTTTCAACTCATCCCCTTGAACAAGAGCGCGACATGTAGTGTTGCTCTTGAGTGTGTACGAGTGGTTGTCTAGTAGGTAGTCCCTTTATCTGCTACAAGACTTTCGTGTGACGACTCCTCAGTAGAGACAAATCTACCTCATCGCAGCGCATCGCAGACCCTTGAGTATTAGAGCGCTCTAATTCTATAGGAGACCCATCTAGCGACATGAGGATGTACCTTAGAGAATGGAATGAGATAAGCATAACATAAGAAAAGAAAGACAACTCCCGAAAATGTGTGAGCAAGAGAGTGTGGACTTAGGATGGTGGATGTGTATGCTTTGATAGAGAACTCCCTATTGTTTCATTTCCTACATTTGTGGAAGTGAATTAGGTAGGAGCAAAACTCATGAGGTCTTGAAGACCATCGGCAATTGATAAGTGGTCTCGACATAGGGACATTCTGTCATATATCAGCTGAAGAGTCAGTAGTATAGTTTGAGCCTCAGTAAGCTTGGTATGTGCGAGGTGAAGTCCGCTTGTGATGTTCTGATTCTCATGGTGAGTACCGTGGTCGTGGTCAAGCATACGTGATGTCACGCCACATTCCTTGACGACATTTGCGTAGAGTATATTCATGCAGCACTCGCTTTGCTGGTAAGGTTGTGATGGTCGACACTGCTTTAGCCTTGTTCGCGAAATTCGTGCGGATTACTTGAGCCTTGCAGACAGGGGTGCTGTAATGAGCATTGCTCAGTCCACATCTATACCTAGTTGCTCATTGTGTGCTTCTTCTGTAGATTAAATTTAACCTGCATAGTTAGCAAACATTTTGCTTGTCTAGTTTGTTAGACGACGTCTATAGATCAGTAGTTGGAGGGTATATGTTAGGTTCAAGTTTCCTCTAAAATCATTACATGAAGTCGAGCATCTTCTTTCTGAGCCGACTTCAGAAGGCATCTGCGAGACTCATGGAAACATTGTTACTTCCCCACCCCCTCTCCCGCCCTCCATTTAGTAACTGTCTGTTGTGATGTGTGTGTGCTTGACCAAGTTATACTCTCCCGTGTGTCGTAAGTATAGAGAGACAGAATCGATCGCCAGATAGGGGTTTCTAGGCAGTAGATTTGCATGCCCGATGTAGGTACCCCTAACCAGTAGGATTGTTTTACGCCTGATTTGCAGCTTTCCTGGACAAGTGCACTAAGATAGTAGTCGACAGACGTGAGTAGAAGGACATCAGTTGTAGCTGAGCCTGGCAGTAGATCTGAATTGGAAGGACCAGTGGTAGCACCAGGCTAGGAACATCAGAATCACCAGCAATAACTCATCATAACCCTGAACATTCTTTTAAGAATAAATAATGTATGCATAATACATTCTTTTTCATAATAGAACACATCTACGCCATTTAAGTATTATCCTGATATCCTAATGTAACTAAGACATCATCACTCACCTCACATTATTACTAAGATGAGAACATTCATACACTGGCAATACATAACACACCATCATCCACACCAATGCCAGAAGATAACTCCCACCCCACACAATCACATAACCAAATCTATCACAATCACCACCTCCTCTGCAATACACCCCCTTGAACAATACGTACCCTCTGTAATACATAATACTGATCTTACTATATCCCGTCTCCTATAAATCCACCCATCCAGAACACTGTACTGATCCCTCGATACTCGTCTGTACCCTCCCATAAGATCCCCCACTCTCACCAACTACATCAACTATTTTTCTTTTCAACTCTCATGTTCATCCCAAACTCTACTCCTAACCCTCACTCTCTTCCCCCCTCATCCACATCCAATTATATACACCTCAGTTACCACACCAGTCTTCACCCAATCTCACAAATTACAAACCAACACCTTATCGCTCCTATCCTATCTCCCCAACTAACATATAACTATCTAGTGTAACGCTATTTTCCCACTGTCTTACATCAAGCACACTCAAACCTCCCTCCAGTACCATATCAACAATCTATACTACTTCTATATAAGACCATTTATCTATATCAACATCGAGATCCTATGTCGCAACAGCAACACTCACCACTCTTATCATAACTCTTGTCCACCTCTAGAACTCACAGCCACCTTGTGGTCCTATCTCAGATGTCACTCTCACTACACACACCTATTAGGTCCCACTACTTCATAACATCTAATAATGTCGTCACCTCTGTGTTAGCCATTATCCCCATAGATCTCTAACCACTATACTACAATCTCCAGAATATAACATATAATATCCATCATTAACCATATGAACCGTTACAACCTAAGTCATACATAAAGATCTAATTACTTCCACAAATATAATCTATGCAAAACACCCATGTGTCATCACTCACAATAAAAACTACGACAAAAATTACACCCTACCCCTTTTACCAAATACTCATACTCCCTCATCATAACTAACATTCTCAACCACCACCATCTTTCTAACCTTAATATCATTCTCTCTCCATAGTCCTAAAAAAATATACCTTGTAGACAACAATACACCCTCCCCAACTCTACCAATACACCACATACCAACCTATAATCAGAATATCATTTACTAACAATTTCAAAAACCAAAACGTCACAAAATCCCTACTTCAATCCAAGAATGTGTCACCACAATTATAATACTAAACCAATACCTCAGTCAACAAACATATCTCTATAAAAAGACCGAGACCCAGTAAATACATATCGACCCCCAAAAAAAAACCCCCCCCAACCATCACCTCCACCCACAAGATAGCACCCCCACCCACCCACCTCACTCGCTCACTTATCATCTGTGCGTAGATCATCCTGTTCTTTTCCGTTAACGATTCTTCTTATGACCCTTTGCCCAAAATCATAAGCTACTGTAAGAAACCTGGAAAACTCTGTGCACACTACACAAGTACTATACTTAAGATCGGTCCTACGCAACTAACGTTCAGACCTATTCTACATGATAGAGTAGTGCACTCCTTACTATCCTATCAAACGTCCACTCATGCGCACCTCTTGGAAGATCTTATCTCAGTCATTTTTGCACTGCACAGTGGTCACAGATTACAGGGTCTGCATCCGCGTGGTTTCTTTGCGAGAAACCAAACAGGCAGCCTGACGATATCACCTAGTTCTTGATTTTTGCTAGGATCGCGCTTAAACGTGAACAGATCATGGAGCACGTTAATTTAGTAGCATCCGCTTTAGTAAGCTAGCAGCAATATGTCTAGTTCCAATTGGACTTCCAGCTCTACTCAACTCGACATATGGACTCGCTAGTGTGCAAGTGTCAAGATGCAGAAGATTTATAGGTATAGAGACTACAAGGGCCCAGGGGCGTAGGTAATTTGCAGCACTCTGTCTCTATCTGAAGCTTCATTTAAAGATCCAGAAGCTGACTATGTCCTCCTCATAGGAGTCGATGCAGTGTCTGGTACGCCCCCCATATACATGGCGAAATAACTCACGCTTCCGTGTGAATTTAAAGACGTACGAACCTTATTACTATGTTGTGACATTTCATATTATGGAGGCCAGATAGTGCAAGACTCGGCTGACGCTACTTTTCAATAGTTGGGTTATTAATATGCGGCGCTTCAAGGTTACGTAATGTTTATCGTGCATCTACCAATCCGCCCGGTCGTCATTAATAAATAGCTGGGTCGGGCAGCAATCTCGTGTTGTACGGCCGCCGGCGTTTATGATAGCATTTTCTCTTAACACTGTAGAACTTTGGTGAAAAGTTCTTCTGGTCATTCAGTGGTATAGTTTACACCTCCCCTCCTTAAAGGTAAGCTGACCTTCCTTGAAACAAAATTCTCACCCTCAAGGGATGGTTCTATAGTTCACACTATCTTGCTATTTCTCAGTACCAAATCCAGGTAGCTGGGATCGCATTTTGGAAGCCCTTGGGTTATTGCTCATATTTTTTGGTTTGACTGAGGGGAGGAGGTATTATAATTGGTCAAGCTATATTTTCAAAGGGCACGGTTAACAACAATTCAACAATCCTAAAGTTGTTTGATTGATTCGCCTAGGTTTCATTTAAAGATTTTGGAAATTGAACCTAAAAATTACCAAAGACAATATCATGCTTTTAAACTGACAAGCAAATGGTTTGCTGTACATGAGGTTAAATTTTCAAGGGGACCATCATGCGCCATTTTTGGCTACATGCTCTCCCCCTGCTCAAGCTGCGATTGTCAGGGATAAGGTTCAAGGTAAGCATTGCACCATCTAACCCTCAGGACTGTCCCTGAGGACTAGATCTTCTGAACTGCTCACTCTTCATGATCATGAATCCACACACCCAGGGACCAACAACTACTACTACTATGTGTGCCAAGTGTGAGATTGAAGCAGGGTCACTTCTCGCTTCAGACCTCTATCATTGCCTTTCATTCAAGACCTCATGAGTTTGCTCCTGACCTATTCACTTCCAACAAATGTGGATGATGAGAAACAATGGGAATGATGTACTTTTCATACCTCACCTCTAGGTCAACTCTAAGCTCCGGTACGTTAAGGTACATCCTCAGGTGGTGCTGAGGAACTTGATAAACTAATAGCGTTGATTCTGCTAGTGATCCACTTCTTGTGCAGACAGTGAATTACTCAAGAATCTGAACTTAAAGCACTCAAGCTGTTTGTCATAGGAGGTAGTTAGAAAAGCATGGTTATAGAAGTAAATTGTTGGAGGATAGAAACTGCAAAATCGGTAGAAATAGGAAGAGTTTGTGTTGACTGATTTGACAAGGAGTGGGTTTGCTGGAGATCAGAGGTGGATTCTCTTTTAGAAAGCTGGGCTAAGTGTGGGCTGAGCTGTTGCTAAAGCTACTGTTGCTTCAGCTGGTTCTTCTGATGAAGTTTGCGGTGATTTGAATGTTCGCTGATGGTGCTACCACAGGTCCTTTCAATTGCTACTCATTGGTAGCACATATCGTCAAAAGTGTAACCCAAAATAAGAAATGTGTAGTATATCAAAAATAAAGATAACGCTAAACAGATATACGAGTAGTAAAACATCAACACTTTGTTTCTAAGTTTTTGAAATAAAAAAAGAGAAGAGAAGAGTTAAAGATGGACAGAAAAGAAGAAAAGATGAATGAAATTTATTTTTTATATAGTGCTTCTGTGTTTCGAGAGAAAAGAAGTTATATGTGATGGTTTTATAATTATACCCTTAATTATATTTAAAATTCATGTTTTCTGTAAGGTCATTTAAGTAATAATATTTATTAAAAACTCTTATATAACTTCTCTTCAAATCATTCAACTTTTGGAGAGAGAAAGTTAGTCAAATTTGCTCTCCTCTTCTTTTCTGGTCTCTCTGAAAAAAAACTCTAAAACACGAATTTATTTTATTTTCTTCCCACTTCTTTCCTAAGGGACGAAACCAGAACCAAATATGGTCGGGTGCACAAAAATTTTTGAACCGTAATATCAGAAACACATTTTGACGGACCGGATGCATTTAAGATGCATTTAGGAAAAATCAATGTTTTTTTTCAAAAATTGACAATAAATCGAAAAAATCCATGGGGTTTCCGGGAACCCGCAGGTTACCCCGTTTCGTCCATGTCTTTCCTCATCTTTCAAAAATAAAACTCAGGAACGTATAAGGGTTCGTTTGCAGAATATTTGTGGCGGAATTGAAATGTGTCTAAAAAATTGAAATCTTTATAAGAATTAATAATAAGTTGATAATAATAAAATACTTCCTTCGTCCCATATTAAATGTGCACTTTGACTTTTTGAAGTCTTTCTTTTTCAACTTTGATTTTAAATATTTTTGTTTGCGTTATATAATACTTAATGTAAATATATGAATTGGTTGAGTTTTAAATGTATTTTCATTTGGAATAATTTTCATCAAATATTATATAAGACAAAAAAGTTATTTAAGGTCAAAGTTAAAAAGAAAAAACTGCAAAAGTCAATACTAGACATTTAATATGGGACGGAGGTAGTAATTGATTAATGCATTAGTAATAAAAATAATATAATCTTATATACTATAAAATACAGTTTTCACATTCAATGTGGCTGTATTAATGATGCTGCAATCAAGTTTTCTATGGCTAGTTTACGTTTTGATTATCTAACCTGCGTTTTGATGATCTGATTATCCATGGTTTAGGCTGTTACATTTCCACAGCCATGAATGTGCGGTTACAGAATGCTAAGAGTTGCCAGGATTGAATGTCATTCAAGTCTGTAGATAATGTAAACAATAAGGCAGTTACATGTAGTTATAAAGCTTCCAATAATGACCTGCATATATTACCTCAATCAGCTTAGTTTTAGCCAAACATCCCCCGCCTTACATCTGAAACATCTTAAAGCTATTGGAATAATTTTGAAATCACTGTCTGTATCACGCAACGAACCGGAGCTGATGTTGAACCAACTAGAGCTGGGTGCCACGGGTACTATTATGGTGATGATTTGCAGGATGTGAGATGTCAATTCTTCCACTAGCCGATATCTTAGCACTGACTTTATTGTGTCTGAAAAAGAGGTTTACTCTGATTATTCTGATTCTTTGTAACCTGTGGAGTTGATGGTTTAACGAAAGAATATTGCATGGGTTATTTGATGCATTGCACAACAAGGGGCAACATCGCTCATAATTTCTTGTTGCTGAAAGAATGGGCCATTTACTCTGTGAGCAACTTTTCGGTTCAGCCCAATAAGGAAGACTTTCGTGTGATGAGATTTGCTGATTTTATGCTGGAGTTTGATGGTGATACACGTGTTCGGAAATCTTTTGTAAAATCTGAAGGCTTCAATCGTTATCCTTTTCAGTTTGTCGAAATTGACGACCTAGAACCTACGAATAACAAATATTTAATAGGTGAGAATTCGATGTTTTTCATAAATATTATTGTTCAGCCTTGTGGCTTAGCAATGTTAAAGTTGTGTATTCAAAAAAATTTATCTGCAGATGACGGTTGGACTACGTGACCTAACGTAGGTTTAGGATGTAGGTGTACGGAACAATAGGGACTGGTGTCAAACGACATTAGACTTCCACCTGGCTAACCGCATATTCTATCTATTCTGTTTACCTATTATTAGTTTCTAAATCCACGCAAAGTACTATCAATTTGGCTATATAGATAGTTGAACATTCTATGCATTACATAGTCCACAAGTTTCCTCATACTACTTATCAACATCATATCATGTTATCGACACATCTATTTTCCGGACCATCACACTGCATAATTAATTGAATCAACATTTAAAGCTAACACCTAACTACACGACTTTTAGTTCAGCTTCAAAATACAGATGATTGAATTATCTAATTTTTACGATGGTTGCTCCTAATTGAAAACAAACATTTAACTTCAAAATTAACCCGTGCGAAGTGAACGCACGCCTGATATTATGTGTATTTTCACCCATTTCTGTATAGGGGCCTAAAAATAAGGGTTACGCTGTGGGTTGCTTTAGGCCACAAACTGATTGAAAAAAAGACCCGCCATATTGGGCTTTACCCAATTGTCATAACCGCCGTCTCAGTGAAGCTTTACAATAGTAAGTCCCGATAGGTTTTTACATTTGCACACAGGTTATGACCATAGTTTGTTTCTTATCGTATGCTTCTACCATTGCAGATAGGCTTTATTTGTCTAGCACATCCTCATCCCTGATTATCGATGATGAGAAGATCCCTGTGTTAAGGAGGTTGAAGACTGATGATAGGTGAGGGCTGTTAATGTGGTCACTCCTATTGTTAGGCTGTGGCAGACATCTAACGTTTGATTGTTTGGAGTTGACTAAAGAAGTTCTACCCGGTGACAATACCCTGCCAAAGCCTGGAACCCTGGAGAACTTGCTTATGTGGGCAAGAAATCAGAAATATGATGTAAGCAACCTGCATTCCGATATCCTCTTTTGTTTAAATTGTTCACCCAAGTATAGTAAACCTGTAAGTGTGTTTTCAGTCTGCCACATTCCATTGTGAGGTGAAGATTGATAAGATTAGGACAAAGAACGGTTGGAATTTCCCATCCTGTGGGGGGAGAAATGTAAGAAGGGCAACATCGGCCGCAAGGGGGGGGCAATTTTGGTGTGACTCATGTGATAGCGCAGTGGAGTACCCTGTTCTTAGGTAATGTCGTGTTCTTTTAGAAGCCGTTGAGCATAAAGATATACTTATTAAACCGCATTCTGTGCATGTCCAACTTGGCACCTCCAGGTACAGGCTAGAGCTTGAAATATCCGATGACACTGCAGAGGTGGTGGTTGTTCTGTTTGATGAAACAACAACAAGTTTGTTGAAATGCTCCGCTAGCGCAATGGTGGCCTCTCAAGCACATGTATGCTTTTGCACTCCCTTCAATTTATCAGATACACATACTGACTCACGGCTGCAGGATGAAGATGAGCACTCGGGTTTGCCTGCCACCTTGGCAAACATTGTCGGAACAAGCCAGACGCTGGAGCTGAAATCCCACACGTACTATGAGCATCAGAACTATGAGAGCTTTACCTGTTGGAGAATTGTTACAGACGATGTTGTGGAGGGGGTTCCAACTCTGACATGGTTGCTGCAAAAGCAGACTCTAAGGCCCCTGAGCTGAAAAGATTGAACAAAAGCCCATTGTTGAGCACTCCTTCAAAGCCTACAGAAGAAAAGAAGCATAGGAGGTTGGCTAGCACTTATTAAAGTTTCTATGAATTTCCCTTGCAAACTCATTATACCTATATGCCTACTTAAATTGCAATTAGTAATTTGTTGTGTATGGGTGTGTTATGTTAGAGAGAAGTTGGAAGATTCCGATGCAGAGGAATCTTTTGTTGCAGATAGTCAGCCTAAAGGAGATGACGTGGGGTGTTCTTCTTACACTAGGAAAAAAATAAGGTGCGTTTAAATACATATACTTCATTGCCACCTTAAACTTTGGTGAACACTAATAACCTCTTTTGCATCTCTTATTATTCCAGGGTTGTGTTAGAGGACTCGGAGTGAGCAGTTTAAATTTAGCAAGTTGGCTCAGCAATAATGGGTGCGTCTAGGATCCGCACCAGAATCAAGTCTTATGTCATTAGGTTGAAAAAATAAATAGGCCCCAATTGTTAGTTCATTTGTTGTGTCGCACATGGCCATGCTTTTGTTTAGCAATGTTAGGCCTGTTTTAGTCATTTTGAACTATTCTCAACTCAAGCAATAGTAACTAATTCCATGTTTATCAACAAATATTTTGTGTTCACTCTAACTGTACCAGTAAATCAATACACATACTCTAATGCGCACACTACCTAATTACAGTTGACTCCACTTGCATATTCAGAAACTGATTGGCACATTCTTAAGACACATTCACAGTATAAAATATGCATAGCCATTGACCAGCAGATACTTATTTGCAAAGACTGTGCACTAAGGAAATTACATCCAAGAATGCCAAATATATCCAGGTTGATTGTCAATTATCCTGTGCTCCCTCTAACAGTTGCATTATCGGTTGTATGTTCAGAGAATAATTGGCCAAACTTTAAGACACAATGAGACTATAAAATATGCATACAAATTGACCAGCAAATATTTATTCACAAAGACTATGTAATAAGGGAATGATCTTCTGGAATTCCAAATATCCAAGCAAGTTACACTTTAGGCTGCCCCTATGCAAGTTAAAGATTGGATAACATAGATTGTGATGAAATGCAATGTGGATCACGTTGTTCTTATTGTGACAATATTATAGGCAGGCTAATAGGTTGCAAATAAATGGTGCTGCCAGATTAATATGAATACAAACAAACACAAACTAATGACCTGGAAAGGAACTGCAAACCGTCCTGGAAGATTTATAAACCTATAAACGAACATTAAGTTATGATGTAGAAACGAAATGCAGTTGTACCTACACGCTTTTTGGGTTGCAACTAACTATATGCTCTATAGGGATGTGTTATCAAGGCTTCATTCCAGCTGAGAAATTTCAGCTGAACTGTCATCTCCCACGGAAACCAGCAGCCTTATCATCGGCATGTTATTTTACCTAATCTTTGGCTTCCTATGCTATAAACACCGTTATGACATACTTTTGAGGATGTGAACCTATACATGTGCACTAACAGATGCTATTAACAGGGACTGAGGTTTCCTACCATAGCCTTGGTGCTCCATCCTATCAATGCCGCAGTTGCAATGCGACCATGTGGTATGAGGAAAGAAATAACAAAGGAAACAGGACTGCAAATCCAACCTTCTCACTCTGTTGCCAAGAAGGTAAGGTCTTACTGTCACAGTTTAATGAAACACCAAAACCATTAAGAAGGCTACTTGACTATAGCGAGCCCGCAACATTCCGGTTTAGAGACCAGATTATAGTTTATAATGGTATGTTTTGCTTCACATCCTTTAGAGCCAAAATCGACCATTCGATTATCGTGGGGATGGGTCTTTATACATTCCGCATAAATGGCCAGAATTATCATAGAATTGGGTCTCTCCTGCCTCAAGAGGGCACTCAGCCTAGGTACGCTCAACTATGGTTCTTTGATACACAGAATGAGCTAAGGAACCGATTGAATGCGTTTGTTGATAATGAAACCGGAGACGGCGTGGATGGGACAATAGTAGGGAGCCTCATTGAAATGTTGGATCAGAAAAGTTCCATCGCCCAAGCATTTCGAATGGCAAGGGATTGGTGCCATTCTCATACTTCTGTGAACGTTGAGTTGCGCCTGCTTTTTGAAAAAACAAATTCAAGGCAATACAACGCTCTGACCGTTGCAGAAGTTGCAGCATTAATTACAAATGATTTTGGGGATGGGGACCCTACAAGAAACATCATTGTAAACACGAAAGATGGTCGGACAAAAAGGATTTTGAAGTTGCACCCATCCTACATGGCACTCCAATATCCTTTGCTATTCCCATATGGAGAAGATGGATATCATGAAAAAATTCAATATCATAGAAACACAGGTATACGCAAAACTAATAGAGATTATGTCACCATGAAGGAGTATTATGCATATGTTATTCAGTATAGACAAAACCAGGGAACTACTTTACACAGATGAGGGAGGCTATTTCAGCAGTATTTGATAGATGCATACACTGCCATCGAAGAACAAAGGCTAAGTTGAACGCGAAACAATCAAGACACATTGTGAGTAGATCTGTACCACAATGTGTGCGACGCTATTACAAGGGGTGACACAAATGCAGTGGGCCTTGGAAAAAGAATTGTTCTGCCTCATACTTTTACTAGGGGCCCAAGATATATGATGCAGAATTACCAAGACGCAATGGCTTTATGCCGAGCATATGGGAACCCGGACATGCTCATCACATTCACGTCCAACCCAAAGTGGCCTGAAATAAATGAAATGCTCGCACACGTGCCTGGGCAGCGTGCCCATGATCGGCCAGAGGTGGGGACCAGGGTCTTTAAGCTCAAGCTAACTGAATTATTGGATGACCTCACAAAGAACAAGATTTTTGGCGAGTCGCGCGCAGGCAACAAGCCTTGCCTACTAAACACTGAATTGGCTACTTCTTATAAACAGTGATTCGCAAAACTAACACTTTGGTTACACTTACTTATAGTTGTCTATGTTATTCAATTCCAAAAGCGCGGGCTACCTCACGCCCATATTCTGCTATGGCTTAAAGACCATTGTAAATGCAGAACACCGGGGGAGATAGATGATATAATTTTAGCTGAACTGCCATCTCCCACGGATGACCCCGCGGGATACAAGGCTGTTACAGACTATATGCTGCACGGACCCTGTGGAAAGGATGTCAGGTATGCTCCGTGTAATGTAGAAGGTAAATGTTCAAAACATTTCCCAAACCAATTTACAAGGAAACAATAATTGACCACGGTGGCTACCCTATTTACCGTCGACGAGATGATAAGGTAACTTTTAAAAAGGGTATGTTCACATTCGATAACAGATATGTTATGCCACACAACCGCTATCTGTTACTGAAATACCAAGCACACATTAACGTCGAATGGTGCAACCAATCAAAGGTCATTAAGTACTTATTTAAGTACCTGAATAAAGGCCTGGACAGAGCAACGATAGTCATACAGGAAAACATGCCAAATGGTCAGGTTGTCACCACGGAGAAAGTTGCGATAGTCGACGAAATTAAAAATTACCTAAATTGCAGATATTTAGCACCATGTGAAGCTGTCTGGCGCATGTTAGCATTTGATATCCATTACTCCTACCCATCCGTTATGTAGCTAAATTTCCATCTGCCCAATCAACAACCGGTAACTTTACGCGACTCCGAAAGCTTGCCAGCTTTGCTAGAAAGGGAAGGTATCAATGTTACAATGTTTACCGATTGGTTTTCGTTGAATGAACGGCACCCAACATCCACGGCACGAACATATGCTAAAATTCCACAGTATTATGTGTAGTATGAACACTCAAAAATGTGGAAACCTTGCAAACAAAGGAAATGCATTGGTAGGATTTTTTACTTAACTCCGGCCTCAGGTGAGCGATACTTCTTGCAAATGTTATTGAATGTCATGAGGGGACCGTGGAATTTCAAAGAACTACTCACGGTAAATAAACGAGTATATTCGACATTCAAGGAGGCAACGCCGTATCCACATCAACGATATGCCATATATAATACTTTGGTCAACGAAGAAGAATAAACTAGTTTTACATCAATACGCCATATCCATCAAGAAGATACGACGTATCCGTGCCTGCACTCACCAAAGACCACAGAGGAATAAGCTCAATACGCCGTATCCAAAGAGACTCAATACGCCGTATTCAAAGTATGGAATCAATATAGTATTCTGGAAGATATCAAGCGTGGTCCCTACTCCAAGAAATCCCCAATACGTTGTATCCAACACTTGGATATGCCGTATCGAACCGACTTCCAGACCACTATATAAAGACGACCCTAAACTCAGTTTTAGGTATGCAAGTGAATCCCTAAACCACCAAGTCGACCAAGAGACGATCAGAAGAGCATAGAAGGTCAGAAAAGAGCCTCAAGATCATAAGAAAACTCTTGTAATCTTCGCACAACTGAATACGCGTTTGATCGAGGTTTCTTTACTTTAATCGTTCATATATCAAACCGTGTGTATTTTTACAATGACTATCGGCTGATACCTTTAGGTATCAGCCATGTTTATGAAGATCTAATGTTTGGTTTGTTTATCTCGATTGCTTAATTTATCATTGATTGTTGTTTATGTTTATCAATTTGTACTTGTTTACGTGCTTAAGTATGCGACCTATCATTCAACTGGGTCTAGTCCTACATATTTAATGCGCTGTGATACGCGTTACAAAATACACTATATAATATAATATCTCAACAAGAGTAATTAAGAAAATTCCCTAAGGAAAATTCACTCTTTAAAATATATATATATATATATATATATATAATATAATATACGTATCTTTACCGGAAAGTATGATTTCCCGAGTCGTTTTCCCAATGATTTGAGAAATTGAAACCTCGCTTGATGTTGGATATTGATTTGAATGGGTTCGAAGATTGATTGGGTTTTCTATAACTACTAATTAAAAACAAACAATTAAAAACAATTAAAGCACTAAACAAATTACGGGAAACAAATTAAACGCAACAATTAAGCAAATAAACTAACTTTAACTCCTAAAAATGTAAACTAAATTTCTAATCCTAAGAAAGGACAAAAGAAAATTTTTGGAAAAAGAAAAATATTTTTTTTTGATTATTTTTAAATTTATTATGAATTAAAAACTAATTAAATC
>BQNB010113786.1:1684-21873 GCA_026074375.1 Tanacetum coccineum
GGATGCTTCGATGGTCCTGTGATTTTTGTTGGTGCTCCTTGGAAAGCCTTGTTGATATTTATGTTCATCAAGAACATCCCCTCCTCCTCCTCCTTCAGGGAACTTGATTCATATATAGATCATCTTTAAAAAGCCCCCGCAACTCTTTGACAGCAGCCTTGACAGATGACCCATATTTTTTGGCACCTCAAAACATCCAACTGATTCATTTGAAGCAGATAAAAACATATTCACGCCTACTGGAATTTATATACTAACTCATAATAGAGACATGAAGAGTTTAAACGGTTGGAATTTTTTTGGTCTAGTTCATTAAATTATACCAAAAGAGTAACATTAATTTTATTGAATGAGTTTACACGATAGAAACACTTACAATGTGAAAGGGCATATTAAATATTTTTTATTCCTATAACTCCAATAACTCTTCATAGCGCCTTCAGCCAATTTAGTAATCTAGATAAATATTGATTTTTTATACAACTATGAAAGCATGAGGTATTCCTCATAAGGCCTCCATAATAAATATGGGAACCCAATCTTTAAGTATTATAGATAAAGGAGATTTACCCAATTCTTGAAACGTTGAAAAGTTAAAAATCTCTATTTTAGGCAACAAAGTTGAAAATCTCAATAAAAGCACAAAAGACGCATATCTCATTCATACAATTTACTATCTCTCTAAAAACAGGCACAACACTACACTCCCATATCTCTCTAAACCAAAAATCAGTTTCTTTCTAACCACTGTCGGCTGCCGCCCCACCACCGCCGACCCACCGTAGCTAAATTTTTTTGAGGTATTGTTTTATATTTTAATAGATCTTTATGATTTGGCTAGTTTTGAGGGTTTTTTGTTATATATTTTAAAGGTTTATGTTTTCAATTTTTTTTATAGATCTATTAATTTTATAAGTAGATCTATAGATTTTGTAGGTGTTGCAAATCTCGCTGTAATATGTTGGTTTTATTCCGCGGGACTCGCTGGAAAAGTTTGTGTATTTATTTATGTTAATTTTCTTTCGTATTTTGGTGTGTAAATTCTTTTATAAGTTTATTTGTGAACTTGTAATATTGTTTTGATTTGTTTTTAAGGACTAGCCGGAATAATTACTGCTGCCGGCGGACTCGCCTGAAAATCTGTTGCCCTTACTTTACTTTCCTGTTTTGGTTAGATCTATATTTATTTTAAGTATTTATTCATGTTTCGTTTTTATTTTATTAAAAATAACAAAATTCGTCAAAAATATTTTTTTTATTTTTTGGTAACTCTCCAATATTATATAAAGCTAGGATAAAATTTTCATAATATTTGGATTTTCATATGTATTTCTTTTAGATATAAAAGCTGTTTTTATGTATTTTTTTTATGTAAAAAATGTGATATAATTTATGTAAAATTTTAGATTATTTTTGAAAATTCTTAGGTATATTATTAAATTCTAAAAAACAACCTTTTAGTTTTATAAAGTGTTCCCTTTTTATTTTTATACAAATAGGCAAATTTGTCCACAATGTAGTTTTATATTTTCTGGTAACTCCTAGGTTGTTTTTAGAGCTAGTTTATAAAAAATAGTAACTTTCATCAAATTATAATATATTATTTTATGGTAACTCCCTAATGAAATTTAGAGCTAGGTTAGAACTTTTAGAATTGTTGAAAATTTGGTAGGTATTTTATTAAATTTAAAAACAGTCTTTTAGTTGTATAAAACTGTTTGGTTTGTATTTTCTAAAAAATAGCAAAAATCATAAAATATACAATTTTATATATTCTGGTACCTCTACTGTTTTATTTAGAGCTAGGATAAAATTCAGAATTTTTGGAATTCTGTAGTTATTTTATTAAATTCAAAAACAACATTTTTGTTGTATAAAAAAATTTCACTTTCGTTGGATAAAATATAGAAAAAATAGATAAAAATATAATTTTTTATTTTATGGTAACTACTCAGTAATATTTAGGCTGGACGAAGTGGTGCCAAACTCACCTAGGTGAGTTTGGAAGTCACACGCGAGTGTCATCCTGGTCCAAAACTCACCTAGGTGAGTTCCCACTAGCTCAGTGAGTTTGGCCCTTTTTTTGCATCAACTATGTGAGAAACTCACTTAGTGTGAGTTGTAAAATAGTGGGGCCCCTCTTTTTATAAATATTGTATTTTAATTAGTTGTGAGTGTATGTGGGTATATAGTGGGGTATATTTTATATAAAGTGAGTATTTTAATGAAAGGTGAGTTTTAGTGGTAAGGTGAGTTCTTATTACGGTTGAAAGGTGAATTGTAAGGCGAGTTTTATTTGGAGAGAGAAAGCTGATGTGGCACTGACGTGTCAGGTGAGTTTACCACCACCACTCCATCCAGCCTTAGAGCTAGGATACAAAATTTAAATTTTTGGAATTTTGTAGGTATTTTATTAAATTCAAAAACAAATTCTGCATTTTATTACTTTTTAAATAGTTTCATTTTAATATCATGAAAAACAGTTAAAAATATAAAAAAAATATTTTCTGATTTTCGAGCAACTCTTAAACAGTTTTTATAATATTTTCCAATTTACAGAATTTTTGGAATTTCGTAAGTATTTCTTTTAGATAAAAAAGCTGTTTTTATGTAAATTTTGTATACATTTGTTACAAAGTTTGTAGTGTAAATTTGTTGTAAAGTTTATGTTGTAAATTTTGTTATGAATTATCTCATGTAACTTTTAAAATTTGAAATTTTGAAAAATTTAAATTTTACCTGCAAACAAATATCCTACAAACATCATCATCTCTTTATAATATTCTTGGCAATACACATTGATAAGTGAGACAAGTAAGGAAAGTATTATGGTTGTAATGAATATTATCACATTGATAATTGATAAGAAATGAAAGTAAGGAAATTATTATTACCGTATTGAATATTCATATTCATATTGAAGGAATGTATTCATTCAACATAATTGACGGGAACTTTTTCCAATTTATTTATAGAATGTAATTTGAATGCCTTGAAACAGACACGCAATGGAAAAAGTTTGTAACATACATAAATTATAGGAAAAAGCCATAAAACAAGACCCACATAACACACGATGGAAAAGTCAAAAACTTACAGTAATGTGTTTTCCTCTTTTTTTTGAATGGCTAAATTCCCTAGAAATCTTTCTTATACTAATTTCCTGAAGTATTGGCTGTGAATTAAAATGGCAATGAGACGTTAAAAATCTTTAAATTTAAAAGTTCAAACTTTCCCAAGGCCTATATAAACAACCTTTATATGTTTCCTAATGTCATTGATGTTTAGTTGCAATCGCATGTAAGTTATCTCTATATCATATAAGTTATTTCTATATCATGTAAATTATTTCTATGTACCCTTTTAATGTTCTATTGTCATTGTATGCTTGGTAAACAGGTTGATTATTCGGGGTGGTCAATGATTGTCGTGAGGGTAGTGTATGACTCGGCTGTTTATGAATTAAAGAAAGATTACTAGCTTTAGACTATGAATATCGTTGATGCAACTAAACCGAGAGAAAATAAAACACGCAGCGCAACAATCCCTCTTAAAGACCGCTACTACAAAAACTGAAATAAAGCCCCCTAAATAGAGCCCTGTTTATAAGAAAAGAGGGCTCTTTGTCACATTCCGGAATTTTTTTACTAATAAAGCCATGTTTGTTCTTAAATAACCGGGCTCTATTACCCTGTCTGAAATAAATCCATGTTCCTTAATAAATAACCGGGCTCTATTCTTTGGGCGGGCTTTAATCCAACTTTTCAATTCTAAAAATCATTGGGCGGGATTTAATTCAATATTTTCAGTTCACAAAATTATTGGGCGGTTTAATTTAATCTTTTCAATTCACACACGCTATTGTTCTTTCTCCACTCCCTCCCTTCCTTAACTATGCCATATCGTCACATCTACTGGCGTTCCTCCCCTCACCCATAACATCACCGCCACAGTATTGGTGAGTTATATCCCCTCCATGTGGTTTCTTTAAATTTTAAAATTGAAACTTAGGGTCAGGTATGTATGTGTTAAATTTAGGCTCATCATATCTGTTATTTTTTTGGTTAAAATATGTTTTATTTTGAGAATTAGTTTTACTATTGCACTATTGTTACCTTGAAGCTTAATTGGAACATAGAGTTAATTTTAGACCTAATTAAAGAGAGTTAACTGATATTGTGTAGTTTTATAAACACGAGGCATGCAGACCCGTGCGATGCACACGGCTTGTGTCAAAAAATTTCTCATGTGGTTGCTTGCATAATGATTTTGTTAGAATGTTGATGCGTTAGTCCGATTGTGTATACTTTAGGAATTGGCTTAATCAGTGTAATGTTTAGGATAGCATTGTTGAACATGCAAAAACCGTGCGATGCAACGGGTTGTACTCTAAGTGTTTTTTGCAATATGATCAGGCTACTTCAAAATAAGCCTTATGATAAGGAATCGTAATAATTATGTGATTTATTAAACTTTTTTTTATGTGATATAACCGGTTGGCCAATGTCAAAAATAATATTACATATCTACAATTCTTCATCTTTCTATATGATTAGCACCACTCGTTAGTTTGCTCAAAGTAAACGAATAGACAAACAATAAAACTACAATCAATATATAAAAATATACAATCATGGATACTACGTAGTAAAAAAAAACCATGCACATCCTAATTGTGGAGTTTATATAGTGACTATAGTGAGAATATGAAGAAGACTTTTTAATAACAACACTTTTGATTTTATTAATACTGAAACTATAAAGTTTGTTAAGAAGATAATGAGATGCTAAAAAGATTAAAGTTGAATCATTATTGGATTCAAATGTAAAAATGCATTGATACTAATCATTAATAACTCCTATGATATTGTGTGTTCATATGCATTGGATTTGTACTTATGGCTCTCTAGGTGATGACAACTCATTTAAGATACAAAAACCCTATATAAATCTTGGGGCTCAATGATTAGTATATCATTGATCATGTCATTTATTCACTTGGATTTGTACAAATACAAGCTTGTGTTACACTACACTAATATATCACATCATAGTGAACACAAACATAAATTACTTAACCTATAACAACAAAGAAAAAAAAATTTCTAAAGATAAAGCTGAAGCTAAGCTTAATTTCGAAAATTTCGAGTTCTCTTTCATGGGGATCCTTAATTTCGACTAAAAGATAATACCGAACACTGTTCGAATGGACCGAAATTCCGGGTTCCCTTTCAACGGGGGATCCCTAGTTCGACCAAGCAGAGAATAGAGGTACTTATCTTATAACAACAGAAAACAATTAAATTCTAAAGCCTAAAGCCTAAAGCTTAAAGCCTAAACCCTAAGCCTAAAGTCTAAACAATGTACTAAAATTTTGGTTCCTTTCATGGGAAGATCCTAATTTCGATCAAAGAGGAATATCAAACACTGTTCGAATGGACCGAAATTCCGGGTTCCTTTTCATGGGGATCCCTAATTTCGACTAAGAGAGAAGAGAGGAGAGGTATGGGATGAAAATGAGGTTTAGGGACCCCCTATTTATAGTGTTAGGATTAGGGTTAGCTTTGAGAAAAAAGCTTTACATATTCTTGACAAATAATGGGTCCTCCCCCATTAATTACTTTGACAAAATGATCCCTCCCTCTCTTAATATGCTGCTTTAAATGTAAAAAATCTCATATTATTCCGTATAATCATTGGAAGCATAGGTGGTACTCTCAATATGCTTATCAATGTATGCAGTAGAGTTTTGTACTTATGGCTTTCTGGGTGAGACAAATCATTTAAAGATACAGCCCCATTAAATTTAAGGGCTCAATCTTTTAGTATAATCTATTATACTATATGATTCAGTTTGTGGATTTAATGGGCAATATTAAAGATGATCCCAATTCAATACCTTTAAGCCACTCCACAACTCAAATGCATATCAAGGGCCTGCTGTTACTGCACTATTCTCCACAGGTAGACTGAACATGAAGGGTTTGGGAGTTACTATCTTTATATATATAAAGATTCAGTACAAAGTATTTAATTGGAGTAGTTATGACTCAATTCCATACCCGGTGACTTTCTATTTGCCCGCAGTCATCATCGTAGCCTCTTGATCACAGGAGTTATCATCATCTTTGAGTCTTTATGGGTTCCCAGGAGTTACACTTCTTTAATGTCCAGGATTGTGTTTATTTTACTTAGGAAATAAAGTTTTTCGAAAGGTTTCTTTTTAGATTGATTGCTCAAGGATATGATTCTTTGATAGGAGGTTGTTTCATTTCTCGTTGCTCGAGATTGATCACGAACAAATTATTTACTTATTCATGTTTATGGATAAAATCTTTCAATTGATTATCAGTTTCTCAAAATTAATTGCATTATAATCAAAAGTTTTAATTAGTAAGGTATCGCCCATAATTAAATTTTTGTTTTTTTGGGCTTTTTGTGATTGGAAGTTTTGTTTCAACCCAAGTTTGTTTTTGGTTTCGTTGTTGAAATATACATGGATGCTATGAGTTTCTAATATCACATTTGTTCTTTAGTTTAATTTAGTTTAATTTTAGGGTGCCTTAATGATTTATTAGAGGTTTACGTTCTTGAAGTTGGTCAACAGTATGATTGTTGTTTAAGTTGTCAAACAAGTGGTGTAGGTTCAACTTTTAGTAATTGTTGTTGAAAGTTTGTCAAAATAGTGAAGATTAAGTATGAGGAGTTCTATTAACTAAGACCATTGAATTTTATGATTAAAAAAGTTTGCTTTTGTATTCGTTGGGGCATACATTAGTGATGGGTATGCCGTATCATATGAACGGCTAAGTTTCTTCAAATTCTATTGTCGTCTCTACACAAGCTAGGTGATAGAAAAATAGAGTTTGATGTAGGGTACGGTCGCTAGGGTGTGTTATTGCGTTTCCGCGGTTTTTTGGTTTACGCAACGCTGAGTAGTCGCTAAGTTTTGGTTTTGCATGTGATTTAAACTTAGCGGTGTCGGGTCCGCGTACGGCTTGAAGATAAGAAGATAGTCCTTTTTGCAGATTTTGTTTTTAAAAAAGCATGCTGTTATATTTCAGGTGCAAAGGAGTGCCATATCAGAGGCTAAACGAGAAGATATCGAAGCATGAGTGAGGATAAAATACATATTTTTCCGTTAAAAGTTTACTTTTGGTTAACGCACTTTTGTCAAAATTTTTGTGGCTTAAATTTTTAGGTTTTTTAACTCATATGCCGGCACCTCTTCATGTAGTCATCGAACATGAATTGGAATGGAGATCTTGAAGTTAATTTGCAAACAGGTTAGGATGAGTATGCTTCTAATAAGTTAAATGAAGTTATATTGTGAATGCCTATATAGTAAAGTTATAATTTGTGAAAATTAAAAGCAAGTCCGTTAAAGAATATTGTTATGAGAATGTGACCCACTCGCTTCCTTTCTAAAAAATAAAATTATGGTTGTGTTCAACACAATTGGAGACAGTTCCACTATGAATTATAGGGCAAAGACACTACCCGAACTATCATTCATTCAAACGACTGCCATGGGTGTCTACACCAACATTGTAAAGTTATATGCCCATTCAAACTGTGAACTACATGTGATACAAGCGCCAATGTCACCTCACAGTCTGCCGTCCTAAGTTTAGCCTCCACTGCAACTACCAACTGTCTCAACGATTCAACATGTAAGCAGTTGTGTATTTTCTATTTTACCTTCAGCCACTCATTTGTTACGTTGACTCTTGGCCTCGGATTTTGATTCTCGGGACTTCATGTCCAACCCAACATGAGACTGGACAACAAATGCCAGTGGAGGTGACAAAACTGTTGCCAAGCAGGTAATATTTAAAAACAGATATGTGACAACATAGACGCCAAATGTGTAATACATTGAATAATATCTAACGTTTTTGTTTTGTTTTTCTCAGCAAATGCCAGTAGAACTCATAATAACTGCCCCACATGTATATATTTTTAACAAATGTATCATGCCATAAAAGGTAAATATGTGCCTCATCAGTAAGTTTAATGTTTTCACTATGTTCTTTCAGCGTGCACAATACACCTGTCGTTGCAACATACCAACGAGGTGACCATATTCTACCCATACAAATGCGTGTCACGCCGGACAAAAAACAACTAGCCATCAACGTGAGCGTCCTATCAACATCATGCAACTATCTATTGGCTAATTCATAATATCTAATGGTTTTTTGGCGGTTTTTATAGGAACCATACAGGGAAAAATCGGATTGTTTAATACAATTTTGACCTATTTGAGATAAAACACTGGCGGTTTTTACACAGCTTTGGAATCCTAATGAAAGCAGTTTAAGCATGACCAAAAGACGAAAACCGGATTCATTAGACTAAATTATCAAAAAGGTAAAAAAGGGTATATTTGTATTAGGTGTTTTTACAGTTAGCTGTAATTACGCGGAGTTGTGCAGACACTATACAAAGACTTTTACATCCCAAGTGCAGAATGGTCATTTTCGCAACTATTTTGAAACCTTTGGGCCCTTGGAAAGGTACAAATCAAATAATCTATAATTAGTTATTCTCAAACACGACAAATGATTTTTTTCAACGCAACTCTAGATGTGCAATGCCAAAAACCCCTTTTTATTTACATGTGAATTATATGTTTGAAATCCATTACATAGAATATATGTTTTGTATAAGTGCATGAATTAAGTCTGAACCTAAACTTAAGTGTTATAATCCACAAAAAATGAAACCATTATTGATGGTTTTTCCTTTTCATGTTAACTTAATTAAAGGGAATAAATTCGCATATATTTCATACTGCAAAGTATATTTACACTTTTGATTTGTGATCATTTCTATGTGTCTTTACGAGATTTTGAATTGTAGAAGCATTGGGGGCAACAAATGGTTCTAAACGAGTATCTTATATTGATCTTCAAACAGTTAGACATGTTGAAGTTTGATCTAGCCTCTTTCAGTGGGACTATGGTGATGACTTGAATTAGACTTCTAGAAGGGATTTTCACCAATAAAGAGTTCAAGTTATTGCTAAATGTAGGTGGTTGCTCTCATTGCTTTTTTGAAACATCGCCAATTAAGCTAAAAGAACACGTTAAGTCAAAATCTTAACTCATTTTAGGAATTTATATTCTGTCCCCAGTAAGCTTTAAAAAAAATTACATACTCAAATGGTCATTTTAAACCATTCTACTAAATCACTGAATTCTAGAGAAAGTTTTATGTTCCAGTGTTTTCCTCTCTTATGGGTCAAAATTGCATTCAATTTCTGATTTTGTATTTTTATTTTTTTTCTATAAGATAGGATTTTGTGAGCTTCTTGATAAGAAGGCATAATATTCCAGCATTTGGTTGGCATTTAACTACGAAGACATGTGTAAATGGTGGTTCAGTGTGATTCCTTAGCCGAAATGCCGATTGTGCTGAAGTTGCGATTTTCAGAAAAGTTAAGTGGTAGTAGTAAACTGATTTGGGTCGACTCAGAACAATATTCAATGAAAATAATTATTTGGTTTTGGCCCTTCCATTTGATCCTTCTTATTTTCTATCTCGATTAGGTTGGCTTCATTGTTGAGCAATGGGTACTCAGAAGGTTGCGTGATTGGTGCTAATATGAGTCTAATTGTCTGGAACAAAATTTTATTATAAACAAGACCAGACGTGCTACGGGGAACAAAAACAATTATAGTGACGAGGACCACCGGGTGATTCATACAAGAGCAATTTCATCGTCGAGTACGCTCTCAGAAATCTCTTTTAACCATCACTCGGCGTGAGAAAAGTAAGTTATCTTGACTTATTAATGTAGTTTTTGGAAACCACAGGCTCTAGCTACAGTTACATTATCCTATTGCATTATTGTTACCTTGGAGCTTAATTGGAACATAGAGTTAATTTTAGACCTAATTAAAGAGAGTTAATTGATATTGTGTGGCTTTATAAACATATTACATTACTGTTATGCAAAGTGTTACTTTTTTAATAACTTTTCATATGTATAGAACTAAAACATTTTGGGTTGAAATGAGAATTAAGGTTAAGGTACTTGAAATCAAGTTTGGTTCATTTGCTTTCAACAGGAATATGTATAGATTCTTACCTCCCGATTCTTGTTATGTACGTAGATTTGAAATATGAGTTATATGCAGTTGTTGTACATACGGCTTTCACATCTACCTGTGGTCATTATTATTGTTACATACGATATGCACCTGATACAAGGTACGGAGTACAAGTTTGATGACTCCAAGTCTCCAAGGTAAAATATATCATATCTATTTGCAATAGTTAAAATGATGTAATATTAAAGTTGACTTCGAGTTTTAATCATCTCAGTAGGTGACTAGTGTTCCCGAATCTTGTGTCCGTTCAATGAAAGATATCAGAAAGTCACTGCAAGATGCAAAACTAAAGACATAGGAGAAACAATGCTGAATGATTTAGGCGCTTGAGAGGTATTTTATATTTTTTTTTCTTCTGCCAACACACGGATAACTCCACATCCATGAATGTTGGTGAATACATAATGCAATTCCTCATACATGAATGATTTAGGAGCTTTTAAAGGTATTTTATAGCTCTCATTTGTTTAGATCCTTTTTAAGTGTAAAACCAACAAGATTGTACTTCAGTGATGCCTTGAAGGTTATTCTTTAGAGATGGCTTCAAGGTTGAATTGTAGATTATAAAAAGACAACTTTTTTACTTTATGCAGGTATCATATGTAGACTGTTACAAAGAATGGTATTCTTGTTATAAGAACTTTTCAGTTTTACTAAATCTAACTCGTCCACATGTATACTTTAGTAATGACTTCATGGAATGGATTTTGATTTTGTTAACTTGTTACGGTAGTACACAACAATCTGTTTCCCCTCACTTATTATTTATAACAGCTATTAGATCTTTTAGTTTATATGCTTGTGAGATTTAGTATTGAATCCTATTCCTTGGTTTTTTGGATATACTATTATTGGAACAGAGGATTGTTTATCAGTGTGTGTTCTTCCTTTTCTCTTTTTGTAGCACTGCATAAAAAATACAAGTCTCACTCAGTATTTTTTTCATTGGTCGTCTCAATGTCGTTGATATCCCTCCTTCATTTGAACTTCCCAAGAAACGTTAAGTATGTTTGTTTTATTATCTGCAGGTGGTTAATGTGGTGTTTTACCGGTTACTATTGTGGTTTAGAGCTTGTACTATGATGGGCATAGTCCAGACTTGCTATGTATTCTTCATCTGGCTTGATTCTCAAGTTTAAATACCGGTTTGAGACGTCATCAATTTCATCAAACCCCATTTGTTTTGGTTAGGTTATTCAAAGACAATGCATAATAACGAGACTTCATAGTAATGTCGATGGTGTAATTTTCACTTCCATTTTCGTTCAAGTAGCTGTTAAGTTAGTTTGTAGCTTTTTCAGATATGTTGTTTGAATGATTAGTTGCAATATAAATCTCAATGTATGAACTGAATGTAAGTTGCATTCTCAATTACTCTTGATTTGAATCAATACATTGTTCAGGTTGCCGGAAAAAAAAACTGATCTAATGGGTGGAGTAGCAGTATAATAAGATATTTTTTAAAATTTTTATTCACATAGAGCCATGTTTTTTGTTAGAAAACCGGGCTCTATAAGAGGTAATAGAGCCCGTTTACAAAACCGGGTTCTATTTGCTTTTCGAATAAAGTCCCCTCCCCTTTAAGCCCCTCTCTAAAACCGGGATTTATGATGCCTTTTAACCGGGCTCTATGTCTCTTTTTGTAGTAGTGAGAATCAAAAAGATCTGCTTACTAGCAGGGTACCTGCGCAATGCGGCAGCGGGTACCCTGTGACTATATTTTGCGGCGAGCAAATGTTATTCGATTAAACGTTACGTTTTTCTAACAATAACGATAATTTAAATTAACATAACTTTAAGCAATAACAATGCAAAATATTTCATATCCAAATAAACATAATGTCCAAATGAAAGAAAAGAACGTAAGTGACATCTTTGAAACATAAGTTAAAATAGACGGGTACCCACGCAGTACGGCGACGGGTCCCCGTATAATTAAATTTTCAAGCAAGCAAATATTTACGTTTTCAAGCACCAAATAATTTGATCACCTATTAATGATCATTTTTAAACTTAATGAATATCAACCTTATAATTAGTATGTTGTTACAATATGATTGGCCATCACTTTTGCAAAGTGATTGAATGTCACAATTTCAGTTGTTATCATTTAGATGATTGTTAAAAGTTTAGATATGTTACAAGCTAATTGAATATTACGAGTTAAATTTTTCGTATTAAAATTATGGTTTCAAGTTTATTTACAATACGTTTAATATTACAAGTCTAAATATATTTGCCATTATAAGAAAGTATGCCAAAATACACAATTGATATACCCTTATAAAACAAATTTCGGATTGATAGAACATTGGCACCCCAATCTTTAATCTTAAAACCAGTTAAACCCATTATCCCTTAATAGCCCATACTTTTGGGTGGAGTCCATCTACTATAAACAATCTCAAAACGCCTAATGATCTTGGCACATTCACTGAACAATCCAATTGTTATGATGTTCAACCGGAAGCAATAGCGATTAGGTCACTTTTTTTAATACGGATGCCCTGGTAAAAACCCGAATTGCCCTTGACTCGGTAGTTCACATTCGACCTTCTTCTGTTATATAAATTTTTTTTCTTTTTTCGCATTGTTTGATCCGTCTTTTAGAGGTCTTTAGTGAGAATTTTGGTGGATGTTTTTTTTGGTCTTCTTTCTGTGGGGTTTGAATGTAAAAGCGGCAAAGTTTCTCAAAAGTGTGTGTAAGAAACATCCTCTTGTAAGTTTTTAGTGAATCTTTTTTTGTGGAATTTGCTCTTCTTGGACAGTTTGCAAGTCAAATGAATCAATTGGTTTTAGCTCTAGTTTAGAAACACAACTTTGTCCCCGGCAATGCGCAATGGACTAATGGTAGAACACATACAACTAGGGGTGTGCAGGAAACCGAAAAATCGAACCTAAACCCAAAAAAATGAAGTATCGAAACCTAAAAAAACGACACCGATTGAAAAACAGATGGTCCGGTTTACGAATTTTGAAAAAACCAAAGTTTTTGGTTCGGTTTGGTTTTAGCTTAAAAAGAAACCAATATAAACCGAACCGATCTTTATAAATATGGGAGCAAAAATAAGTTCTAATCGAAGCTAAAGGACGATGAATATGCTCTGCCGGATTAACTATATCATGTCGAGTAACCACTCTTTGTTTCAATATGCTTTTTTGAACATGTAATCATGACACATAATAATCTTCTCTTCTAGGAGTTTTTTGTGTTATAAGGTTTTTATCGTTGTGTATTCTGTTGCTGAGCTTTATGACACATAAACAATTTTTCTAGGATTTTATATGGTCATTTGTTTTTATTGTCATTGTTGTGTTTTTTGTTTTTCTTGTTTATTTAAAGCTTTGAAGGTGTTATTTTATATATATTAATTGACTTTGTGAAAGCAAAGCTTGATATATCGTATAGAAACCGAAAAACCAAAAAACCAAACCGAAAATAAACCGAAAATCAAAAAACCAAACTGAAACCGAATGGTTTCTAAAAATCAAAAACCGAAATTTTTCGGATTTGGTATCGTTTTAAATGGCAAAAACCGAACCAGAACCGAACCATGCCACCCTACATACAATACGCAAAACGTACATAATGTTTTGCACATAATGAGTTCAAGTCCTTTGTTTGTGTCACTTTAATCTTGTGTTGAGCGATTTGCTTATCGCTTGTCTGCTTTGAGACCGACCGATGAAAGTTGCGCAATGGACTAATGGTGGTACACATACAACAGAAAATAGACATAACGAGTTCAAATCCTTTCTTTGTGTCGTTCGTGATTTGCTTCTCACATGATAGCTGTGAACCGGGTCACCAATAGGTGGGGCCTGTTTTCCTGGCGTGGGAGATCATATGCGCATAGTGGAAGTCAAGTTTTAAGGATCCAAAAACTTATTCTTTTCTGGAAGAGTTGAAATCTGGTAAAGGTCGCAGGCTTGAGCTTTCTAATATTTTTTTGTCACAACGTGGAATTCTGGTGAGTGCCAAATGAGTTATAGTAAGCCAACTTTCTTTGGTTATACGATATATAATAATGTCATTTGTAACTATAAATGCAGTAGTGATCAACACGGAAGTCGATTAATCAACAGAAGTGGGAAATATGTAGCATTGAGGAAAAGGAATTTCTATTTAAATTAGTGACAGATACTACTTTTGTTTTAAACAAATATTTTTGTGTGTGTGATATGAAATGGTACGTGTGAATCTGTATGATGGATGCGGTTAAACATTTTTAATAATCATTATTGATAGTAATAATTATTAACGGTTACGTGTTTTTAATAATAATTATTGGTGGCGGTTATAATGATAAATTAAATAGGCTGTTATAATGTTATTATTGATAACTATCAAAAAAACAATATTTCCTAAAGAAGAAATGTTTTTTACTTAAAAATTTTAAGACTTTTAAAATTATAATGGGCTAAATGCTTTATAAAGTAGTAGAGATTGTATAGAGTATTTTTTAAAAATAATTAAATTCTTGCACTAACGTGCATCAAAATAGTGAACACAACAATATATACTTTTCTTATGTGATTTTTCTATTGGAAACATACTCAGATATATTGTTGGATAATTAAAGTTGAAACACTTTTCGTTAATGACTATTTATCACCCTTTTTAAAATTTTCAACTCAGCTCTATGTGAATGGAGACATTGTTCAGAGGTCACCTGAAAGGCAAAAGAGGGTTGAACCAGTTTGATATGTCAAGCGTCGTTAAAACAGCCGAAAATCGTGATGCTCGCTTACCTAAATATGTAATGAACAAACTTTGAAGCACTCTGGATTGGTTATCAATGAAGTAATGATGGTATCTTAGGTGTAATCAACATTTCATATGTTACGGCATATGTTTTTTTTTTTTTGAACAGTCAAAAAAGACTTTTAAATTAAAAAGGCTAGAAAAGAAACTACAGACCGATATATCACGCAAAAACGATCACAAACAAAGAACGAAAAGGAACAGAAACTCTAACGAACGAACCTGCAAAACAACCAAAAGGCTATAGAATAAGAAAGATCCCACCTATGGCGCCAACTTAATTAACTTCCATGAACGAAACCGAACAACTACATCCGAGGCATCCATCACCAAAAAGTGATCTAACCGGCATCCTTTGTTTGTCTCGATAAGGCAATTATGAGAGAAAGCTTCTTAAAACGTTGTCATAATAACTCCAAATCTGAAGATCGCTAGAAATAATCTTATCCACGAACGTATATGCCCGCGAGAGAGAACAACTCGTGAATATTCCATTGGGGTCTCTTATAGCTCCTCGTTTAATCAGAATTCTAAATCTCGTCACTAGATAGAGGACCAATAAATCAATCCACGAAGAACCAGACTCAACAGCAATATTTTAAATCATTACCCGGGAGAGTAGATGGAGGCGCAATGAAAGAGTCTTTTTCAGGAGCAATGAACATTCGTAACATCCACAATATCATCAGTGGAACCTTACCTACAATCACCCTGGAATAACTCCAAGAATCTCACTGAGCATCATCTTCCCAAATTCTTGTTTCCATGACAATCCTTAATACATCCATCCATTATACAAGACCGAATCAACACAATCCGCCATTCTTCAAAGGAGTCCACAAACACTTCCACCCCACGAACTCCTCTCTCGCAAAACCCGACTAGAAGCCGACACCAGAATCATTGTTAACATACTTAGGGGAATCTGAAATCACAACTATCGACATCCAAATGCCCTCATTTTTCCAAACTTTCCATCCCAACTAGGACCCTCTGCATCCTTCCTTTCCAAAGATTAGACTCGGAATTGACCTCCATCATTCAATATTTGGCGCACCAATATGCAAACTCAGTAGCGATAAAACGATAAGGTCCGATTACGATATGAAACTCTAAAGACTCTATCACAACGATGCAAAGACTCTGTAAGGACCCAACCTTAGCCCAAGAGACAATGTCCCGCTCACTTACTACCATATCCCGTAAACACGCTGCTCCCCACCGACCACCAACTCTTAAAAACCTCTGGAGCCCATGATGCCATGGCAAGACCCAACCAGATCTAGTCCAAACACATCTTCTCCTGGAATAAAATCGTGAGAAAACATCTTTGAACCTCCAAAAATATCTCTTTTAAACGCCTTTGAAGTCTTGAGACGCTTTCCACTTGATCATAGAGTCGAATTCAACCAAACCCAAGGTCCCCCAAACATATCTAAGACCAACATTATCGAATCCCCAGACGACATATGGTTTCAGAAGCTCTGAAATAACACTTAAATCTTAAACTTTAGCAAGAATACTACGCTCCATACCATCCAAATCAATACAATCGTCTACCGAGATAGACATCACCAGCTCATTACCTTTACCCCCTTCCGTATATACCAATGATACAATCCACAAACCCCCGACAGATTCTGCTCCAGCATTACATGAAACCGTATTTTTGGCCCCGACTTGTCCACTGATTTGTTGCCCAGGACTACTTTAGCATACGAGTTAAAAGACTGAAAAACATTTTCGTTGATACTAACAGATTGAGAGTTCGAACCTACACTGGGTTTGCCGTCCCTAGAACGTTCCACAGGTCTATTATAAGTTCGACCATACTTCGCCACATCGGCAAATAAATGAAAACCATCCATCCATAGCCGTTTCTTAATTGTAAACTAACTATTGAAATCGAAAAACCGTTTATAAAACGTACAAAACCAAATCGATGACCCGATTTAGATCTCTTAGCAAGCTATGTAAACACGATCACTTACAAAAACCCTATTTGTTACAATATCCCAAAGATCTTGGACCGACCATTCATAGGATATTAGAAACAAAGATTATGAAAACCACTTATGTTTCCTCACGAAATTAGGAAGAATTTGATTGGGAATATACCTTTGTACGTTGCTCTTACGATCGATTATTAACGAGATGATTGTTCTTTTGCTTTCTGAATTAATTATTAGATCGGTGACCTGTGCCAATTGCCATCGTTATTTAACAACAGAATAGCCAAGATCCGAAAATAGGATTGAAAACGCCTATCATTTGTGAAGATGGAGATGGTATTATTCAAAATCAATGTAACTCTTATTAATCATAGTAAAGTTGGATCATATGATTATTTACTTTGTATTTAGAGATGGAGGTCAATGATTTGATTCTCACTCCTTGTAAGATTACAGGTTTTTTTCTACCTTTGGTAAAATCAAAAGCAATCTCTTACGGCATATGTTAACTGTTTGAATCAACATTTATGTCGTTACATAAGTTTTAGTCGAAATATTCGTACCAATCTTGCTTTTCTTTATGATCATGTCTCTTTCACGTTCTATTTATATGTTCTTTGGATTTTTGTTTGAGTCGACTTATTGCATGTTACAGCCGTTCACAATTACATTTTGATATTTTCACGTTCTATTTTGAACGTTACACGAAAAATTACGAAAATCTCGCATATCGTTAATTATCGATCGCTAGGAATTTTCGCCGCTGTGAGCGGGTACTCGTCTTGTTAATTTTAAATAACACTCAAGAACACAAACCCAAATTTTTTTAGAAAACTTTGAATTTTGCTCGAATTTTCTCAAAACTTATAGCTTTTTGTTAACAATTATCAAAAACATTCAAACCACAAACCCATATTTATTAAAATGTACCCTTGTCTTCTTTCCTAAAACACCAACATATGATCAAGGATAAAATCGTAAAATCATTCCCCGGCAACGACGCCATCTAGCTTGTTGACATATTTATCCTTGATCATATGGTGTGCCCTTTTGTTAGGTTTTGAGCAACCCCAAAATTAAGGCAATTTTTATGAATAAAAAAAGTTATTTTTTCGAATTTTGCAAAAAAATATATTTGTTCTAAAGTAAGCAAATAAAAATAATAAATGATCAATTTTTTGAGAGTCTTCGAACATTGAGCTTTTTAATAACGTCTTATTTATTTTCATAGCAGTTCTTGTTTAATAAGATATGAGATTAATTAGAATTCAAGTTTTTGTTTAGCTTGATGTTTTTGATGATTTTGCTTGAGGACAAGCAAAGCTTAAAGATGGTGATAGTAATGAAATCACGTATATATATATATATATATATAATTTATTATAAGTAAAACCCAAATTTATGTTTAAATAAATAACAATATTATGAGTTTTATTGCAAATGTTACATCTATTTGTTATTTAATTTATTAGGTGCGTTCTTGGGTGCCTTTTGGTCTAGTGTTATATATGTTCTCCACCAATATTTGTGAGACATATATTATGAGATTGATGGTGTATGTGTTAAAAATTGTTGTTCTAGAAAAAAAAAGATAAAAAGCAAAGATAATGATTATTGAAGATTTGTGAGAACTTAAATGAAGCCCAAGAAGAAATTGTTGCAAGCTACTGATTCAAGCCCAAATAAACTCACCACATCTATTAATTATCTATAATACTTATCTATACTCCTTATAAAGAAGATTTACCCAAATGTTAAAACTAGAAATCTAGAAAAGTTGAAATCTAGAAAAGTTGAAAAGTAGAAAACTAGAAATCTTGAAAGTTGAGAACACTAATTTAGGCAACGTTGAAACACTAATACACATTGAGAATACACATTACTACACGAAATTAATATTAATACACAGAAGAAATTAATACACGGAAGGAATTAGTTTAGGCAATGTTTTAACACAAACGAAATTAATACACAGAAGAAATTAATTTAGGCAATGTTGAAATACGAAATTAATACACAAACGAAATTCATTGAAATATACAAAACGTCACATTCTAATGGAAACTTACTCTATATACAATCTCACATTAAAAACTAATTTGACAATGTTGAAAAACACGGTTTGCACTCCCCTATCTTTGGCAATGCTGTAACACTTTGGCTGGATGTAAATTCTTGAATTCAAGTTTTTGCATTTCAAATTTTGATTTTGACTCAACCTAATGCTGATTTCGAGCCCTATATAAGCAACCTATGAAGCCATGCTCAAAACCCGCTCGCACAACAAGTAAAAGAAGTAGAATGCTGTTATGTCTAATTATCTAGAAATTCATGATTTGGAGGTTCGGTTTGTTTACTATCATGTGTAATCATCTCGTTTAGTTTTGTTTACTTTGCCTTAATATTGTGGTTGTAATATACAGTTGCTCCACATCCTAATCTTTTCTTCAACCCAAAGTTAATTAACTGGAATTAGGATGACGTTATTGTCATCCCAAGTGATGATGATGAAGCTGATAACCAAGACGAAATTTAAGAACCCGTTGAATGAAAATGTTAAGAAGGATTAAATGAGTTAATGTTTGAACTTGTGTTTGTTATTTGTTGGTCTGATCCATTTAGACACTTTTGTTTCTGTTTCATATTGTTTTGTTTGATAACTTGACGTGGTTAGTCCAAGCAAATATTTTTTTTTTCTGTTTGTGTTGCGTTTGAGTGAATATCAAAACCTTTGTTTAGCTGCCTACATACTTATTTCCCTGATAAAGTACATTTGATTTTGGTTTTGCTAAAGACTTTTATACAAACTTGATTTGAAACATCTTTGAATAAATTTCTGCAAATATATAAAATTCATTTACCAACCATAGGATGTTAATTGAGATGACCATATTTTAGATTTTTATAGCAACTACCCAAGATTTTTATAGCAACTACCCAAGAAATGAACAATTTACCAACCATAGGATGTTAATTGAGATGACCATATTGTGAAACCGCATCTTGCTGAATGTTCTTGATCGCTGACATGCGTACTTGAGCAGAAAAATAAAAAGATTCCAAGACACTTTAGATCATCCAGAGGTTAAGTATTTAGAATTATGTCCTTCCTTTCGAAACATGATGCTTATATCATACCAATTCTTGGTGGCAATTCTTGATTATTACATGTGTTTTCTATTGATAAGTGTAATCTCTCTATATTCTAATGCATAGTTTGATTTTAAATCAAAGTACGTACATGCAGTAATACCACTTTTTATGTTTCTACCGGTTTAGGTATAAAATTCTATAATTGCCTTTAATATGAACTTTAAAAATGCACAAATGATCAATGTATCATTCATTGACATG
>BQNB010113788.1:4800-7300 GCA_026074375.1 Tanacetum coccineum
GTTTTCTGCTTAAACTGAAATTCGATGGGGTCAAGAAGTCTGTGGTATGCGTTGAATGTTTATGTGGGTAATGACGGTCACTGGCCGGGTTGGTTGTACCCTTGATTTAGTGTTGTTTTTGGCAAACTTCTAATTTTTTTTTGAAAAGGTTCTTAATGTTGCTATATGGTAATTTTTGGTTTACTTTTTCTCGTCTAATTAGTGGTTGGGATCATATTCGTTAGTGAATGGGAGATAAATTGATTGAGCACGATGAGCTTATGTATAATCGAATTGGTTCTTTTCTTAGATTTGTTCCACAAAAGAGGAACAAAACCCGTTATCTCAACTACATTCATAGGAAATATGAAATGTAACCCTTATCGCGGCTATTTAAGATGATATCGTCGAGTTGCACACAAAAAATATATGGAAGATACGGAGTACTCGGATGACACTACAACAATCGCCCCTTTCCCTGGCGAATTGTCGGGCCTTTCCCCAGCGACATGTAGCTGGGGAAAGCTATCCCCAGCGACTTGTCGCTGGGGAATGCTCGCTGGGGAAGCTTCGTAAGGGATTCTTTCCCCAGCGACGAGGTGGGTCCCACTCATTTTTCAGTCAAGGAACTAGTGCCACGGTGACACACTTTTCCCCAGCGACATGTCGCTGGAGAATCTGTGGGTAAGCTAAAGTGATTAAGACCCATAATTAAACCTTAACTTAATTGTTAACTATCCCCAAGCGACATGTCGCTGAGAATAGTTTTTAATAAATATTTGGAAAATTCTTTCCCCAGCGACATGTCGCTGGGGAAAGATTTTATTAATTTTTTTAAAAAACTTTCCCGAGCGACATGTCGCTGGGGAAAGATTTTGTTAATTTTTTTTAAAAACTTTCCCCAGCGAGATGTCGCTGGGGAAAGCTTTTAAAAAAAAAAATTTAAAATCAAGTTTCCCCAGCGACATGTCGCTGGGGAAAAGTCTGCATTTTTAAAAAAATACAGCCTGCACAGCAGGCGTTTTCCAGATTTTTTCCGGAAAAAATCTATCAAATAACAAACCTGTATCAAAACCTGTATAAACTCATCACAACTTGTATCAAAACACAAATACAAAGTAAACGGATCAACGCAATACAAATACATCACAACTTGTACCAAAACCAAAAGATAATAAAGCTAAATCGTCCAAAATCCGAATAAGTCTACAAAACGGGGATTCCTAGTCATAAACGGGGCTTACTAACTAATATATAACATAACTAAACGGGGCTTACTAACTAATATATAACATAACTAGGATAGGGAAACAAGTGTTTAAATGTCGCCAAAATCAACATAAAGTAATAATGTAGCATACTAACTAATATATAACATAACTAATCATCACCCTCGCCATCCTCATCATCGCCACTCTCCTCGTCATCACCACACCCGCCACTCCCGCTAGCACCACCCGACTCAAACTCCTTAAACATATCCGAGTACTTGGAGTCGCTTCTGAAAAGACTCATCATAAAGTCTATCTTTCTATGCATGCTCTTGAGCGACTTGTCGGGGGCGGGCATACTTGGCTTGGAAGTGGCCCTGATAGCCAATACCCACCTACACCGAGAATGGGCTCAGAAGGCAACCACCCTCTTGCCCGAACGCAGTTGGATCTCATCCCCGTGGACTTCACCCGTAGCCTCAAGCTTTTCAACTCCTCTTATGTAGTGACAAAAACACAAGATAGTAAATATATTCTCAATAATTCATTAAAGTGTGTTTTGAAACAAAACTACAATATAAGCGGCGGTCCTCATCCGTAGAAGGAACTAACCCCGTCAACAGTGTGTGTATCGCCAGAGGAGTCAATGAGTGAAGGAAACTCCAGAGTGCTGAGGCCTGCTCATTACAATACAACGGCATATAAGATGAAACTAATTAAACAACGACAAATCACAACCATACCAAAGCGTATAATCAATATATAATGTATATATGTATGTAAAATAATTATAATGTTTATTACTCATCTCATCTCTAAGGCTAGCACAGCGATCGGGATCCCTGTCGAGAAGTTGACCCACCCTTTTCGGTTTAGCCGATTTTGAGTGGCTCGAGCAAGGTTCTTGGGATCATTCCAAAACTTAATGTATTTATCACACTCAGCCGCTGTAATCTCCTCGGGACGTTCCCGCCTGATCACCTCCACATCGTAACTCCCGGTGGTGGGGTCTGCCTTCCAATGCTTGGCCTTGAAAGAAGCCTTTTGGTATTGGTAGCATTTTGCAATTGCAAATGTTGATTGCCTTCGTAGATCACCCTGTCCCGCGGGAGGATCCATGTGCGGCCTTAGGTCAAAACAGGGTCTGCATCATATACAACAAAACAAAAACCAGAGTTATGATGTATTAAATATATATTTATTTAAATTTGTTTATTTATTTATATGATATAAATAAATAAACGAATTTGGATAAATATACACAATTAAATAAATGAACACGATAATGAAATAAACATAAAAGGATAACT
>BQNB010113788.1:12300-21873 GCA_026074375.1 Tanacetum coccineum
AAAATGATTTTTCATATAGTATGCACCGTTGCAGCTATATTCGTAAAAAGATATATATGATCACAAATAGATATATATGATTTTTCATAAGATTATCATCATGAACAACATATAATCGAACCACATTCGCTCGCTAGAAAATTTTGTTACACGGGTATCGACAGCCCCAACGCGCGGGTACTTGTCTAGTTTACTTAGATATCAAAGGTGTTTATGGAGTGAGTGTGACTTATTCAAGTGGGTGTTTAGGTGTTACGGTGGTGTTGTTAGTAGATAGAATTACTTTGGTTTATTTTCGGGTGGTTTTTGGCGGTTGATTATGTGTGTTCATTGTTTTAAATTTTTGTGTTTTATTTGATGCACTTTTGGTGATTCATGATTTTTAGCTTGTGGCTGGTTATTTCAATATAATCTCTTTGTCATTAAAAAAATGCACATTCTCCCAATCTTGTTAAACACAACCTTTATAACTGCAACACAGATCTAGAACGAAACACACATTTTATTATGTTATACCATTGCTCTTCAATTGATGCATATCTTTTGTTTAGTTTCTAAGATTGTTGGGGTTTTGGGTTTGTGGTTGGTTGTTTTATGCGTTTGGTTTTTTGGATGTCGATTTCTATGGATTTAATTACTTTTCTCTCTTGACATCGTAGGAGTAAGCTAAATTACTTTTCTCTCTTGACATCGTAGGAGTAAGCTAGCTTGGGGGTATTTACGTACACTTATTTTAGGTTTCGTGGAATTCGAACATGTTTTTTTCTAAATTTTGAATGTTTATAAAGGTGTCAAATATGTACCAAATGCTTCTATCTTAATGGTACCTCATGTTGTCTGTCATGTTTAAAACATGTGAATAGATTTATGGTGTATATATTGTCAGAGTCATTTAAAAAAGAAAATGAATCGTTTTTGGGCAGGAAATAACCAACAATAGGTTGGTAATGGATCCATTAAAAAAGAAAATGAATCAAAGTTTCGTTAAAATGACACCGATAGTGCCGTCTACAAGACCTCCATTTGAGAGAGATCAAAATGTGTTAGGATATAACTTACATCAAGTTCATCCTAGTTTACTATTTTACTTAATCACAACTTTGTGGACTATTTTGGCTTGTTGTTTCTTAGTCCCAGAAGTATAGTGACAGTGCTGACGGGTTTGGAACGCAATGAGTTGGTATTTTTGAGTTATTGCTAGTAGTTTTCGTTTAATAAAACTTGTAATCGCCACTATTCACTCTTGTAACTTTCGTATAATCTATTACATTTTTAATATGATTTCTACTAAATTTTATGAATTTTTCTTGTGTTTTCTTTATGTGATTATGGAGTAGCCATTAATGTTTGTTTAGGTGTTTCTCTAATGTGACGAGATATGATGATATGGATATGTTCTTGTGATTATATTACTTATATGCTTGATGTTGTTTTACTTGGATCATTGTTTTTATTTTAATTTGTCATTGTAACGGAAGTAGCTGTCGAAAGGGTCTATTGCCTTAATAAATATTGCATTGTGTGTCTATGACAATATTTGGTTCTAATGTTGTGAGAATTGATTATGTTCTAAGACTTAATCTCATGTTGACCAACCGGATTAAGAGAAGTATATTTGTTGTATTTTCAACCACAAACCAATCATAATGCGCTTGTTATGGTCACAATCATACGTCGAAAGGGTTTCTTTGTGTAAACGCTAGATATGATTGCTTTTGTAATTACCCGTCATATATTGCTTGTATGAATTGTTTGTGCATGTATTGTTATCCATATATCATTTTTGTCTCGTGTTTCTTGGCCTAGAGAAACATACTTTTAATCATCTTGCTAAATTCTACACCTATCGTAAATCATTTAGAATAACTTGATAGTTTGAACAAACATAGTGTGTTGGTCATGACTATCATTTAGACTAATTTCACAAAATAAATTTGTTCTTGAAAATACTTTACTCCCTTAGGATGACTTGGCATTATCAATACTTTGTTACACTCGAAAGGGTATACTTTCCCGTGTGTTTCAACAAATTATTCGGTAAATCTAGTTTTATAAATTTAAAGCTTTCTTAACAAATCACACGCCCTTACACGTGCTCAAAAGCCTTGATTTCTAACAATCATTTTCAGGACAGTGACTCAGATGTTGAAGAAGATCAAAGAACCAGCAATGAATTCATGGCTGATTTGAATGATAAGTATCATGAAAGAGCTCTGCTGGCAAATCAGAAAAGGTTCTATAAAGATCTAGGAGGGTTGGATCAGCTAGGAAACCCTAGACAAATCCAAAGAAACCTGTTTTGCTTGTGGAAAGACTGGTCATTTTCAAAAAGACTGTCCTTCAAACAAAACCTCCACACCATCCTACCCATCATCAAATAACTCCTTCAACAAACCCAAACCCTACACTTCATCCTTCAACCAAACATCTTCCCAGAATACAGGTAATCATCAAAAGGATTACAAGGGAAAATACAAGGGACTTAAAGCAGAGATGGTTGTTCTAACCAAGAGGATTGATGATCTGGCAAAGGGAAAGAGTGAAAAGGGAAAGAATGAGAAGGGAAAGAGTGAAAAGGGTTTGATAGTTGAGTCATTTGACTGGGATGAAGAATCTGTCTCCTCAGATGATGAAGGGACCACCAAGATTAGGGCATTTATGGCAATTGCTGAGGATGAGCCATCTGTTGGAAAGGCTGATGCAAGATCTGGTCAATAGGTTGACATCACCATGAAAAAGGTACACAGACTCTTATCTATAACTGATGGTGATGAAAGGAAACATATTCTAGACTACACTCATGTTGACCTTCAATATGTGGAGGATCAGAGGAAAAACTTGCTTAACAAATTTAATCTTCTTAAACAAGAACTGTACGTAAGTTCTGAATTGTAACCGTATACTAATGTGTCCATTAACCGTTCTCTTCAAAATGATGTCATCAGAGTCAATCTAGAAAATGAATCTCAGAAGGATGAGATCTCTAACCTCAAAAAGGTTATTGAAAAATGGACCTGCAGTAAAGTTACCCTTGACCAACTGCTCTCTGAGCAAATACATAGCAACATTGTTAAGGCCTTAGGAGGAAAAGGTAAGAGAAAAGAAAAAATTTCCTCAAAAGAAGTTATTTTCACTAAGGCTGATGACTCCTCATCAATGTCTCTCTTCCTCCTCAGAGCTCTCTATCTGCCTCTCGAGAGAGATAGATAGATCGTGCTCGTACCTCAAGGAGAGAGATATACGATGACTCAACATACGACCCTCCTAAGCTGATCGGTGATTCACCCGTATGGTACACTTCAGAGATGCACGAGTAGGGCCATCTGGGCTAATCTAACTCTTAACAAGGCTGACCTGCACTTAACATATATCCGCGTCACTTATTTACGGTACATCGCTAACCCCACTTCTGTAATGTGTCAACCTACATATGTACATTATCAGCTCGTGTATCTTCGTCAGTTGAAAACAAACCACTAGGTGTCCCTTATTCTACCTCTGACTAGAAAGTTGACTCATCTACTGAGCAACTTCTTCTTACTCTGATGGAAGAGGTAAAGGGTCTCAAAAGGCAAATAGAGATCCCTTCAGGCACCTCTCCCTCAAACTCTCAGTCAAGTAGTTCAAAATCTAAGCAAAAGTCCTGGTTTGGACCCTATAAACACTATGGGTTGAGAAATCATCTCTCTGATGATTGTTATTTAAAACCAAAGTGCTCTACATGTGGATCCACTAACCGTTTGACCAAAGAACACTCAGAACATGCTGCTGTAAAGAAAACAATAATCAAACTTACGGCCCAGTCACCCTTGAATCCCACCCCAATCCGAACCCCCCACCCCGCATTAGGGATTCACAAACCCAACCCCCCCTCCTCCCCCCCAACTAGTGATTGCAAGTATTGTGGTTTCAATAATCACCACTCTGATGATTGTGAATACTACCCTAGGTGTGAAATATGTGGGAGCATAGCCCATGAAATAGCTGACTGTCCTAAGAAATATCTAAAGAGCAGGAAACCAAGGATTGCTAACAAGCGATCTACATAACCCACTAAAAAGCGGGTTTACAATAGGAACTAATCTGCGTGAAAATGTCTGTGCAGGATTACCTAAAGAGGTCTGTATGGTATCTAGATAGTGGTTGTTCTAGACACATGACAGGGGTTAAACAATATTTGCACAGATATTCAAAAGAGCCTGGTCCTAAAGTGGTATTTGGATATGATTCTTTAGGTGACACAGAAGGATATGGTTGAGTCAACTGTAATGGAATCACCTATACCATGGTTGCTTATGTGAATGGTCTGAAACACAACTTAATCAGCATCAACCAGCTGTGTGATGCTAACTTCAAAGTCTTATTTACTAATGCGTATTTTATTTTAAATATATTTTACTCAAGTTTTAAATTTATAAAACTCGATTCATCTGACAGACGTACTAACGGGCAGAGAACCCGATCGTGAGTAGTGTAGAGATGGTAAATCCGAGGTCGTCCCAAGAGCTAAGTGTTATTAGTTTTAATTTGAAAGTGTTACGTATTGAAAATGGTTTAAAGATTGATTTGTAAATAACAGGAAAGCAAACTGCAAAAATTAAAAGAGATAGAAGTAATCAGGGAGAGAAGCGTGCTAGCCTAGCCAATTCATTACGACCGTTATAACTTATGTTTTCTTATGCAATGTTGTACCATGGTTTCATTAGTGGTTTCTAAAGTCGACAAACCTGAATAGATATGTAACAACTCGAGTTTCCGGTCAACGTTTATCCCGAACTACGACACTTATATTTTATACGTAACTAGTTATAGTCGTTTGTGCTATATATGGTTTTATGAATATATATAATTATAAGGTAAATTTCACTCCGTGATTTGGTTTCTATTTGTTTTTAGTGTTTAAGGAAGTCAGAAAATTTATTTTACTGCTCTGAGAGCGTAAATATGTTATTTTTTTATTTTTCGACGTTTCCCCGAGTTACTGTAAAAACCGTGTTTAAAGGTCGTGTTTTGCGAGGTTTAACATTTTAACAAAGGTTTTAAACTATATTTAGTGGGACGGAATAAAAACTTTACAAAATGTGGTGACCCGTATTTTATGGCCGGTTATGTATAACCAAAATAATCACTTTGTATTAACTTTGCAAGGACATATGAGAAGGATGGACTAAAGGTGTTATATTGTCAAAGTTTCTTTCTATATAAACAACACACACACATACATATCCTTTCTTTACAAAAAAATTCACTCTCCTCTCTTCCTCCTCTCATTGTTGTTCGAACCAACACCACCACCATAAATTCACCATCAAAAATTGTTTACTTACATGCATTACAATCAAGTTATACTATTTTAATCCTTGTTTAATCCTCTACATTTCCTACTAATAAACCTCACATGCATTAAGTTTTCAAGAAGTTGGGTTTTGGTCAAGTTCTAGTGATTCCAAGTACAAGGGTGTGTTTCTAGTTGATAGATTAGTGTTATTGTGAGTTGGTTTGATTTGAAAAGGTTTTGGTTTGTGGTATGTGCTTAAATACACATACCTTTTACTTAATTAAACGAGCTAAAAAGACCATAAATGACCTAAAACAGATGAAAAATACAGTGTATATGTGTGTTTTGGTTATTGTACTTTGTAGGTAACGGATAAATCACAATAGGACAAAAATCAAGCAAAATGGACAAAACCAAGCATGAGAATGGAAAGAGTACGAGAAATTGAAGCCGAAGGCATACCCATCTTCTACGGACCAACCCGGGCCTACTTAATGGGCCGGGTCAGCAAATATCAAGACGAAAAATCCTTAAGCCTTTTAATAATTATATAAGTCCATGTCCATTTCTTTTTAACCTTATCATACAACACACGGGTCAAACACCTAGGTTAAATTTACTGTTGATCCTCATTATTTCCCTCCTTTTCACCATGGACAACGACCAGGGTAAAACCTTCCATCCACACTTACGTATGCTTCTAGAAGACCAAGTCTGACACCTCTAACACCCTCTATAGCCATGCTGGCAATCCTACAACACCCCATTGGTCAATCATACGTGTACTTGATCTAACGGCTCAAAATATGATGATTTAAAGGCGGTTAGAGATTAAGGGCCAAGATTAGAAGAGGAGGGAGCGTCTTGAAGGCTAGAAGGTTCCTCTCACCCCTATAAATAGAGGGCTTGATCACACAGAGCAAGGCGTATAGGATTTTAGCTTAGCTTAATAGTATTTTAGCTTATTGTCTTCATTTTTAGCTTATTGTCTTTAATTTGATGTATTTTCCTTTTTAAAAGTTTGTAACTCAATTTGATTATCAATAAAATTTTAGTTGTTGTTTAATACATGTTTTTACTTAATGCATTAATGGTTTAAATAAGCTCAGTTTTAATCTAATAAGCTCTATAAGCTCTCAAATACTATATAAGCTTGCATATACTCAGTTAAGCCTTCAAAAGCTAAACTGAGTTTATATTTTCATCTCAAATATCTCTCCCCTAAATTACCTCAGCTTATTGGATGATAAGCCAGATATGGATGGGCTTATGGACAATACAAGCTTATCTAGGATAAGCTAGAGCTTGTAGTATAGCTCTAAGAGCAGTTTTGATCCTTGTTTGAGCTAGGATCAAGGTACTTCTCATTTTCTCTTCTTTATTGCTTATTTACTACATTTGATTATTACTGCTCATCTTGTGCTTATAGCTTGCTTATTGATGTTTAGTTTTGCTTATTCAGTTCTATTATAACTTAATGTGCTCAGTTGTTAGCTTAAATTAGTTTAAATTTAAATTTTCTTATAAACTATCCTTATGTCTAGTTACAATAGCTTTTGAGTTTAGCTTATTACTAAGTTCTTATCTGAAGTGCTTTTCTCAATGTTATTCTTGCTTATTATGATACTTCCATATTGTCTAATTCGTAATCCTGTTTTTAATAAGTCTTACTATAATTTACACTTTTTGTTGTTTTAAATGGGAAATCCATTTTAAAAGAGTGTTTGGACACACTAGCAGTACTAACATATGTAGTACTTGGGCCTAGTCACATTTGTCACTTAAATCAGTTATAAACCAACTCAAATTTAGTCTTAAGTCAGTTTTAAATAAGTTTTTGAAAGGTTCAAATATCACAATTTAGTGTTAATCTTTCCAGGTTGAATCTGTGGTGTAATTGTTTGATATCTCAGCTTGTTTGATTAGAACTTGATTAATGGCATTTAGGTGTTTAATTCATGCTTGTTTTGAGTCTATAATGCAGTAAAAATTAGTTAATATAAGTGTGCAATTGTTCCCTTTGGGTTAAAATAATACTGTCACAATGTCTAAAGTACCTTCAAATAGGTTAAGAGCCAGTTCTCAATTGCCATTTTTAGTTAGATTTAGTTTGTTTTAGGGTCTTATATTGATAGAATAAGCTCATTGGACATCTAGCTTGATTTGTTTTTAGCTTTTGAGCTTTTGCATTAGCTTTTACTAGCTTAAAACTAGGGCTGCATATAGCCATGTTCAAACTTTAAAAATCCAAAAAGAATGTTTTTTATAAATCTGTCAGTTTTAAAGTCCTTTTTTCTAGCTTATTTCTAAACCAATTTTCTTAAAACTTGTTTTTATGTGTTCCTTGGATGATAAACTTAATCTGTTTTTAGTCTTTTCCGATTTACAAGTGCTTATTAGGTCTTAATTTTAGCTCAAAGTTGGGCATTTTTCATTTAAAACTAGCTAAGTAAGTCTGTTTTTGTTTCTTTCACACCCCCCAGCATTTAAGAGTTTGTTAATGCTCATTCTGTTATAACAAACCTTGTCATATAAAAACTTGTTAGGGTCTAAGTAGTAATTAGGATTTCAGCTTATTAGCATTTTCATTGCTTATTTGCTTCTTAAAATTGCAGCTAATAGTTTAGCTTATATAATCTCCCTAGTAAAATAAAGCTAAAACTGTCAATTTTAAGCTAGTTAATATCCTAGCTTATTTATGATTTCATAAACAAAGCACAGGTTTTAATAAGTTTTTGCTTATTTTTAAACTAGCTTCTTTTCAAAGTTTTAAAAAGAAAACCAAAAATAGTGTTGGGGTCAAAAAGGGTGCCACGGGATTCGAACCTTGACCTCTTCCTTTATACACCAACAAAACCTCACCACACACAACACTCCACTACCAAAACTACCCTTAAGGGATTCTATTCATGAAAACTTCTTGCAACATTTATTCTTTATTCTCTTATTTTTATTTTTCAGTTTTAACCCTTCTAGCTTCTTTTGATTTTTCCTTGCTTATTTATAAGCCCGTTTTTAGCAGTTTTATTTTTCTTACATTAGTTTTAGTGTTAAGTACTTTCAGTAATTTTTTGGAATTTTTATAAAATAGTTTAGCATTTTTAGTATTATTTTTAGATTAAAACTGTTTTTAATTCATAATAAATAAAATAAAAATCAAAAAATATAATTCTTTTTTCTAAAATTATTTTCAGTCATTTAGGATATATAAAAAATGAAAAAATAGTTTTAGGGTTAAATTTTAATAATTTAGGTATTTAGTCGCGTTTTTAGATTCCCGTTAACGTTTTTAGTTTTAATCATTAGTTGCCTTAATTGTTTACTTTCTTTTTCTTGCTTCCCTTTGCGTTTTTAGAATTATAAATAAAAAACAAAAGTACTTGATATTCAAGCATCAAACAAAATACTTTCGTGAATTTCAAATTCACTTCTCGTCGGGATACGACACTCGGGAAACGTTATCGTTTATAATTTTCTATTTTCTTTTATAAAACCATAAAAATACAAAAATATTTTGTTTTCAATTTATTTTTATAAAATACCAAAAAAAATGAAAAACATAAAAATCAACCATTGTGTCACTTGTGAAAACGGCTCACCTTTAGATTTACAAACTTTAAGAGAGGTTTAAGGAGGGTCGATCCAACGAACTTCCACCCAAAAGGAGAAGGTTTTTAAAACGCTTCGCGCTTACCCGCTCCTCCGCTTCTTTGTGCGTTTTTCTAGAGAGGTACCGTACACTTGTTCGATTATCGGTTACAAAAATATTTTCGTTTTATTTTTCTTATCTTGTTTTTAGTGCATGAGCACTCGCTCTAATTCTTCTAATCTACTTTCTTCGCTTAGAGACCCCGGGAGTCTTATTCAACAAAGGAATTTAGGTGAACCGTCATCTCTTTTCGACTTCAAAGAAGTTATGAGCATTCCTCATAATAACATGGGACCGCCTTCATGCGGGGGGACCTAACGGGCAAGCTCCCCGATCAATGGAGGAATTGTGCCAACCGTCTATAGATGGACGGGGCGGACCAATTGCCCTGATTTCAATTAAAGCAACAGATTTTGGACTTCGTTATCAGATGATACAACAAGTTCAAAATACTTGCCAATTTCATGGATTACCGGGCGACGATGCCAATAAACATATTGATAAATTTTTGGAAATTACTCAACATATGAAGCAAAATGGGGTCTCCGTTGATGCCCTTCGTTTATTTCTTTTCCCATATTCCTTGACTCGTCATGCTATCACATGGTATGATCGCCTTCCAAGGAATTCCATCCACTCTTTTGAC
>BQNB010113789.1:0-21873 GCA_026074375.1 Tanacetum coccineum
TCCTTAATAAGCTAAACTAGATTCTAAAACTTTAAGAACTTATCAATCCACTTATTATCCATCTAAATAAGCTATAAAATCTATAATATACGTATGTTTAACCGGGTAAGTATGATCACTCGGGTCGTTTCCCCAACAACTAGTGAAATTGAAACCACGTTTTAGGTTTGGATTCTGATTTGAATGGAACAAAGATATTTTGGATAAGCTATTACTACTTAATTAAAAAGCAACAAATAAATGACAAATAAACAAGTAAACCAATTTTAAATCCCTAAAAATGTAAACTAAAATTTCACTAGATAAAGAAAAATTGCCGAAAACTATTAAAAATAAAAGCCCTAATTTTTTTCTTTTTATAAAAGTTTAATTAAACTAATTAAAACTTAACCCTAATTATTAATTAAAACTTAATAAACTTAATTAAAAACTTAACTAAGGACTAATGGTGCAAAAACCTAAGAAACTAACGGGGAAACTAACAAATTAACGGAGGGATTAACTGAAAAAACAACTAGGATCGAAAAGTTACACTTTCTACCCTGAGAATCTATCCCGACAACAAACTAAGTCCAAAAAGCATTCGAAATTTCAAAAGAGCTTAAAATGAAAAACTCAAAGAAGCAAAGTTGTAGAACAGCTTAAAGAGAGAAACTTTAATGAAAAGACTTATATCTAAAATCCACTAATAAGCTCAATAAGAGCTTATTAAGCAGCTGACCTCAGAAAGTAGGGCTTAACCCTTGGTTTTAGAAATTAAGCTATAAAAAACTCAAAACTAGTTCAAAATGAAAAAGGAAAGAAGTTCTAAAGAGCTTATGATATGCTTAATCTATAAATGAAAAGAAACTAAAGCTAGAAATGCTTTTAAACTACTGAAATTAAGCATGAACTAAGCAAACTCAGGAAATAAGCAAAGGAGCACAAGTTTCAAATGAGCTTAAAGGCTTAAAAAGCTAAACTAAACTCTAAAACTTTCAGGACTTATAAAACTACTTATAATCTATCTAATTAAGCTAGAAAATCTAGATCCATAAGCTAAATTAACAAATTTAAATCCTTAAGGACTCTAAGTACTGTTTTTGGAGTTTTCAGGTTTTTATGACTTTTGACAGCGAAATTTATCTAGGAAAATAAGCTAGAAATTACAAATTAAGACTTAAAATGTATTAAGCTATATTAAAACTTAAATCCTACTGAATTTAATAAGCTAAATCCTAAAATTACTTATCTAAATTAAGCTAAGAACACAGCAGTACTAACTGAGGTTAGTACTGGTAGTGTAAAAAGTTCAGCAGTACTTTCAAGAGAAAGTACTGCTGGTGTAACTTGACTTTTGAAAACAAAAATAAGCAATGAAATAAGCTAGGAAATGAAAACTAAAACTAAATTCTTAATAAGCTAAAGCTAAACTTAATCCTACTGAAATTAAAGCTAACAGTACTAACTTATGAAAGCAGTACTAACTTATGAAAGCAGTACTAACTTGGAAGTTAGTACTGGTAGTGTAAAGGCTCAGCAGTACTAACTGAGGTTAGTACTGCTAGTGTAAAATCAAGGGTGCACTAAACCAAACACTACTTAACCATTATGATTAAACAACTGCTAAATACCAGATAAAAACTAGTTTAAAACAAACTTAATAATCATGATTAAACAACTGAATAAACTAAATTCTATGATCTTAACTAATTAAACTAATATTTTTGGATTTTATGAGTTTTTATGACAGAATTTAATAACTAAAGATCTATAACTACTTAAGCAAAAACAGATGAAGACAAACAACTAATAAGTACTTAGAAGAGACATTTAAACACTAATAAGCAAGAGAATAAGCAAATAAGCAATATTAAACTAAAACTAAGCAATTTAAACTGTAACAACAATATTAAAACTAGAATTTCAAAGGTAAATTGAAGAGAAACATACAAACACCTCTATCTAAACAAGAGGACCAATAAGGCAGCCTACAAAGCCTCGAGCTTTATTATATAGAGCTAGAGTATAAGTCCTTGTGTAACTCTTCCAAGTAAAGATCCCCTTCCAAGAAGAATTAAATACAATAAGATCCATAATATGGGGGGGGGGTTTTTAACTGATTTTAAGGTTTAGATAAGGTTAATACTGAATTCAACACAGCTCTATTTCACTTATAAGACTGAAAGAGTTTATGAGAAGCTGATATAGACACAATTTTAGTCTTATTAAGAGAGCTTAAAGGTTGAAAATAAGAAGGAGCTTATAACAAAATTAAAACTGAATTTTCATTAATCGAAAACTGAATTACATTACTGAGAAAAAAAGGAAATTAACAAGAACATTTTAAGTAAAAAATACGAATTTAAGCTAAAAATTATATAAATCTAGAATCGACTTCTAAAAAAGACAGATTCTGTGTGGTTAGAATTGATGTCTTTTTATAGTGCCCAGCTGTACTTCTAGGACCTCTAGCCCCAGCTTTTCAATCTTTCAATCTCTGCCATTCCATTTCTTCAAATCATTTGATCATCAATTGATGCCTGTTGAATCAAGATGTGGACTCCTAGGATTGCCAGCGTGTCATTCCATTGATGTGACGTTTTATGTTATTTTAGTGAGTGATTTAGCACAAAACCCCATCCTAATTTGGTTGCTTCTTTACTTTATGATGTGGCTCTTCTATTAAAGAATCCTTTGCTTAAAGACTGATTTTGTCCCTGGTTTTGAGAAGTATGACCTCTTGAATTGACTTAATCACCCTCAAATTTTGATTGCCCCTTGTTTTATCCATGAGGGTGAATGAAGAAGACGGATGAATAGTTAAAAGTGGGTTACCCCCAGGCTATCTTTTTCGACAGTTAAAACTGTTGTAGGTTTTTGGGAAGTTAACACATTTGGCCCCTCCTCTTATCATTTCCTCTCCTCATTTAAGTTATAAAGAAATTTCGATAGAAATTTCAAGAAATGGCCCTATGTATAGAAGATTGGCTAAGGCTTTGTTCTTTTGGAGGCTTCTCTTTGTACACATTTGATTCTCGGTGTCCGTGTTTGCTCGCCTTTTGACTGTTTTCCTTGTGATTTTTGGACTTTATCCGTACCTGCACACAAAAACAAAATACAAGCAAATTTTTGCCATTTTTGGTCTGTTTTGGGTTTATTTGGGTTATTTTAGGTATAAATGGTTATGTGTATTTTACACTTATCACTCGTGTCTAACCAGCCCCCACTCTTCCTTGCTAAGTCTTGACCTTCGAATAGTTTGTTTGACCCATCTTATAGTATATATACATATTCATTAGTTCTTGCTTCCATATCTTTAGCAAACTTAAACAAATTTCTTTGTTTCTCTCATCCAACCCACGTCCAAACCAAAGCAACAAGAACAATTCACTAAATTTTTCCTAGCAAATATACAAGTAATCTAGGTTGGTATCTAAGGTATTATAAGAGGGTTTGGAAGCTTGGTTTGGCAATCAAAAGGGTTTAGCAAGAAAGCTAGGGTTTTCAATTCTGGATTTCGTTTGGTTTCTTCATCATCCTACTCACTCTTTTAAGGTCATCTAAAACTCTAAGCTCTTCATTAGTAAATTTACATGTTTACATACAAGTTATTTTGTTAAGTCACCACCAGCAATTATTTCATGTGTATAAAATGGAATTGATATATTATCATAAGACATAAAATTAACAATCATTTTGACCAGACTAGGAGGACTCTAAGTATGGTAAAACTACATTTTACAAGGATAACCTAAGAAGGTTTAACATAATGTAAACAAGTAAACTTTTATAAAACACATTTTTACATTAGTAAAACCAAAGACCTGTTTTGAAACTTTCTGTTAAGGAATCCGAATTTTTATAAAATCAGGGACAAGGTGTTTATATGAAAAAAAAATAGTACATTTCACAAGGATCGTAAGCATATAAAGAACACGAAAAACCAAGTTATAACGAAGAAGTTATGCTAGTTAAGAGATTAGGATAATTAAACGACTAAAAGTGTTTTTATAAAACTTATTTTGAATTACTGATTTCGACACAACCATTTATAATAACAATGGTGTGTTATAAACATAGTTCACCTCATCACAAATCCGTGCATATAAATAACGCTAAAAACGGAGTTAAAACGAGTAAGATACGACGTTTCAAAGATTCAACATTATATAAAAACAAAATCGTGAACCTGTGTACGTTTAGCAGCTGCTGAAGCTACACTTACGAGGCCTTCGGGGTCTGATTGAGCCGAAGTGGTAAAACTACAAAAGTTGAACGAAACGACCATTATACATAAACCTGCCGTTTACATAATTTTTCGGATTTAATATTTGTAACTAGACACTTTCCTAACATAAATATGTTGGTAACGTTTTTTAATAAAAAATTGCGAAACATTTTAGAAACACTTATATAATATTTCATACTGTTTTTTAACTTTATAAATATTAATTTAACAATGCGATTAAACTACTTATACGATAACATTATACGAATAATAAAAACATTAAATCAAGTGTTTTTAACAAATAAATAAATTATTGGACAAGTATACTATTTTATTTTACGGGTACAAATGCATGGATATTATTTAACAAATGCGATTAAATATTATTTCACTTTTAAATTAAACAAGAAGTATTAGTTGGTGGTGTAACATTATAACTTGTGATGGGGTATTTACATTAAGTACTTTAGTACTCAATACTAACTATACTTAATTAGGTTGCATTCGGACACTTACGTGACATTTTTCACGCATCAAATATATTTTATTGATTCACTCACTCAAGGTGAGTTTATAGCCCCGTGTTTTACTGGTTTTACACATATTTTTGAGGTGAGAACATGCTTGTTTGCAAATTCATTCACATTATTGACTTATGCTTGTTACATGATCATTTACAATTTGGTTTACATACTTATTACATATGCTCTCTATGGGATATACATTATTTGACTTAATTTTTGGTCACAAACACATACTTTATTTTTGAAATGATTACAGATTAGCTTAAGCAGATTGAACTGATAACTACAAGTAAATGCCTGGGTGTTCTTGGAGGGGACACCTACAAGGGGTACATATTCATTATTGCCCGGGTGTTCTTTGGGAGGGGAAAACCTGTGATGGTTACATATAGTTATTTCATTACTACTGCCCGGAAATGTTCTTTATTGGAGGGGACACCTATGATGGGTACATAGTTCATCGGTTTCATGAACTTAGAGTAATCCTAGTCATTGTATTATACACAAATAAATATTTACGTTGCCTTGAATAAAGTGGAAATACATTCTTTTGAACAAAAGAGGTCAAAACTAACATACGTTGGGGTGACTATTTTGGAATTTAAATGGTCATGCATTCCTTACAAAACCGTGGTTCAACAATTATACTTAAACAAACCTATGAACTCACCAACTTTATGTTGACACTTTTAAGCATGTTTTTCTCAGGTGAATTAGATGCTTGGATTTTGTGATGTGCATTGGAGTCTAAATAATTCAAGATTTCCCTTCAAGCGACACCGTTAGAGGTCGTTCTCTCATGACTTGAGCAATGGTATTATAAAGCAACGCTCCCGGAAACATATTCCGCTGCGACCCATTTTTAGGGGTGTTACATTCAAGCTTGTAAGCAACGGCTCTAACCTTTTCCAACACTTTGAAAGATCCAACATATTTGGGGTTTAGCCTCCCCCGTTTGCCAAAACGTACTATTCCTTTCCAAGGTGAAACCTTATGCATAACTTTAACCCCAATTGAAACTCCATTGTCCTTACGCTTTAATCGGGCACAACTCTTTTGTTGATCACGAAAAAAAAGCGACTTGCATTCTTTGCTTGATTGACGATCTTCTCCGGTTTTTTCCTGAACCATTTCTGGACTGTGAGTTAAACTTCTCTCCAACCGTCCGGCCAACAAACAGTAAATGACACTTTTCTCGACCGTAAAGTGGCTCAAATGGTCAAGCCTTGATATTAGCGTGATCACTATTGTTGTAGAAAACTCGACCAATGGAAAATGTTAACCCAACCTTTCCAAAGTCGATCACGCAAGAAACGTACATATCCTCGAGAGTTTGTATATCCTCGGCACTTTGTCCGTCAGTCCTTCGATGATATTGCATACTCATATCAAATTTGTGCCTAAGTCCTCCTGAAGTGACCCTCACATGAAATTGACACACTACAACCTAGGGTCTGCGATCACATAATGTCGAGACTGGTATTCCATGCCTTGAGTGACTACCTCCTTTAGGTACATGTCCTTGCCATGTTTTTCTATATTGTCAGTTACCCTCATTGTACAACAAGATTGCAGATCTTTAGTAAGTCGGTTCAACAACACCCAAATGGTTGTCATAACCTTGCGACGCCTTTGAAGCTTCTGTGACAAAAATCCATAGTATTTGACCCACTTTCATTGAGATATCGGGTTGTACCACAATCCTGATGGACTTTGATGTTCTGCCTTGACCTTGGCACACGTCAAACATTTGCTAACATAGGTGGCTATGTCAGCTTTCATATTGGGCCACCAATATAGCTTCTTCATGTCCTGATACATCTTGTCAGAACCCGGATGGATAGAGTATTTTGACTTTTGGGCTCTGTACATGATCACAATCCTCAATGATCGCCATAAACAAGGGTAACCAACTCCTCAATCTAAGCATAGAGTTCCATCCCTCGGGGTTCCAACTTTTTTCCCTCGTTCTATTTTCTCTGTATCCTATGAATTTTCCAATCAACAACCCCAACGATCTTCGTTTTTGAGGTCTCTTGTTTTTCATACTTCATTCTGAGCATTCCAAATGTGGTTGGAGATTCAAAACCAATATCATGACTAAGCTCGAACCCGTAATGGACTTATTCCGTGCTTACGCTTAAGGCATCGCCACTAACATTTCTTACCTCGGTGGTTAACGTATTTCACAATCAAAATCGCTGAGCAACTCTAACCAACGACGTTGTCTCATGTTCAGCTCCTTTTGATCTAGAATGTGTTGTAAACTCTTGTGTCTGAACACCATACACATTCCATACAGATAGTGCCGCCTCACAGATTTTTAAAAGCAAACACTACTGAGCTCCAAAGTTCCAAATGCATGAGAGTCCGTAACGTTTTTTCTTAATGAATTTTAGTTTGCGTGATGCATAAGCAATCACCTTTATCTCTTTGCAATCAACACATCGCCCAAACCATGATCGAAGAAGCGCAAGTAATGATAAAATCTTCGCTCCCTTCAGGTAAAGCTAGAATTTGTGCACTACACAACTTTTGCTTAATCAGTTGAAACGTTGTTTCTTGTTTGTCACCCACTCAAACTTGACCTTTTTCTGAGTTAGCTTGGTAGTGTAGGTAGTATTTAGTAAGTTAAATGTATAAGTTTTTATGTAAAATGGTGTAGTTATGTGTATAATTTATAGTTTATTGTAGGTTAAATGTAAAATGTGATAAATAATGTTTGTTAAGATTGAATTTATACACTTAGGTCATATTGAAGTGTTTTAAGTCCGTTATAAGAAGCGTAAGTGGAAAAACGTAAAAATTTACGAAATATCATGTTTACCGGGAAACTTGCAAGTTATAAAAAGTGCATTGACCTAAATGCACAAAAGTGAATGAATTATGTTTTCCCATGTGTTTTGACATTGTTATAGTGTTATTTGAGCATATCATTGGTCGTTATGACCGTTAACTTGGATCGTTAGGTCAAATGTGCGTTCGTATAACTAGGGTTCCTAAAAAAAACAAGCGTTAAATGCTAGAAATAGTATGACCACATAAAAGTGACTCCAAAAATAATTAAGAGAGTCAAATATCATACATTTGCTTTTGGTTACTGGCCTCAAAGATGATGGATGTCACAACACTGGATATTTTGTACTTGATCAAATAAATCATCGATCCTTGGGAGTGGATAACGATTCTTCACCGTTAGCTTGTTTAGCTCTCGGTAGTCGATACACATTCAAAACAATCCATCCTTCTTTTTGACAAACAAGATCGGAGCTCCCCAAGGTGAGGAACTGGGTCTTATGAAGCCCTTGTCAGAAAGTTCTTGGAGTTGGTTCGACAATTTCTTCATTTCAGATGGAGCTAATCGATAAGGTGCCCGTGCTACAGGTGCAGCACCAGGTATCAAATCGATTCGGAATTCCACTTGTCGAGTCGGAGGGAGACACGGCAAGTCCTCAGGAAATACTTCAGAAAAATTTTGAACGATCGGTACGTCCTCAAGTCCTTTCTTCTCCGAGTTGTCTTTAGTTTCCTTTGTAGTAACATGTGCCAAAAAGATAGGACACCCTTTTAGCATGTACTTCTGTGTTTTAGTGCACGAGATGATGTTCAAACAAGTATCGTTTCCTCAATCGCTTCCGTCACCGCGAACAATCAACGTTTCATTTCCCTAGGGAGTACGAACGATTTTCTCGGCACAAACGATGATAGCTTGGTACTTTGCCAACCAATCCATACCGATAATGACGTCGAGACTACCAAGTTCTACGGGCATTAAGTCTATGTTGAATGGGTGATTTAAGAAATTTAATGTACAACCCTGAATGATAGCGTTTAACCCAATTATTCTCCCTCCAACTAGTTCTACATCATAATAATGATTTAAGGTAAATGATGTGATATCAATTTAGGAGCTAAATGCAGTAGACACAAAGCTTCTATCGGCACTCTATCAACACCAGTTATCAAATAAGACATAGCATAAGCGTAGTTTAGAAAAACGTACCAACCGCAACGAGACTTTGAGTTTGGGTTTGTCCCTACATGGCCTATGACATATACTTTCGCTGGAGCATTGCCATTTCTACCTTGGTTACCACAGTTGTTGTTTTTTAAATTTGGACAATCCCTCTTGAAATGTCCCTAGGCTCCACATTCATAGCAAGTGGGTTTTTGACCTGCCCCAGTGCCCCTCTGATTGTTACTAGTATTAGTATTTGCAGGACTCCTACAGTCGTAGGCCAGATGGCCAACTCTGTTGCACTTGTAGCACTTGGGAGCACATGGACCATTGTGGTGATAGTTGCATTTAGAACACAGAGGTTTAGATCCTCCGTAAGGTTTCTTCTCACCAGATCCTGAAGTGTCGGCCCGGACAGTGTTCTGCCTCTCGTTTTGTTGTTGGTTATCATCTTCTTTCTTTTGTTCTCTGCCTGACGTTCAGCAAAAGTACGGATTTTCTTATCTATCAGTTCAGTTGCTATTTCAATCGCCTGTTACATTGTCTTAGGCCTTGATGCTACTACACTTTCGTGGATCATGTCGGGTAAACCACTGACATATCTCTCAATCTTGTCTGATTCTTCAGGAAACATTCTAACACACAGCAATGCCAGTTCCTGAAAACGTTGGTTGTAACCTATCACGTCAGTACCTTTCAGCTTCAAATTCTACAAGTTCCTGAAAACGTTGGTTGTAACCTATCACGTCAGTACCTTTCACCTTCAAATTCCACAACTCAGTCTCGAGCTTCTTAATCTCGCCCCTCGGGCAGTCATTGTCAGTCATCTTCTTTTTCAGGTTTGTCTAAGTCATTGCATACGCAACATCATGACCAACAGTCCTAACATGGGAGTTCCACTATGTTAGCGCACCTGCCTGAAGAGTACAACTAGAAAACATGATTTGGTTTTCCACTGAGCAGTTGCTTATACTGAACAAAGTTTCCATTTTCTCAAACCATTGAATCAATTCGACAACTCCTTCCGTGCCTTTGAAATTTAGAGGTTGGCACTTCATGAAGTCTGGGTAAGTGCACTCTCTAGCAACTCGTTCTGTCCTTCTAACACCCGTTCTGGAATTATGGCTGTCATCGCCATTTGTGTTTCTATCAGCATCGCATGGTACTAAAGCATCAGTAACACCTTGGTCGATCATTGCCTTAAGCTGGGCATTAGTCACAGAAGTAGTAGCGGCGGGGTTGGCTTTGGTAGCTCTTTTTGGTGCCATTTTCTTCAATCACAAGAAAATATAATACCCGTTAGATTTTGTAAAATCGTAACCATGACATGACATATACGCAATAAGTAAAATGAGATCACATCACACAGTGAAATGCAAAACTGAATTGAAATTAACAATGGTGTAACTAAATCGACATTCATTCATAATAAATTCGATTACAGACATGACATAATACATCCTTCCCATATATAATCTGGAAACATACATGACCTGATTCGGTTACAAAATGATCACTACCATTAGGTTACAAAAGGAAATGTAAACAACCTAAAGCCTTACTAGCCGGGAGTTACCCCGTAATACTTAGTAGGCTAATACAGTATAGCTACAAAACAACCAAATCTACGAGCTGCTACTGGCCTCCTCTGGTATCTTTGGCTGTGCTGGACCGCTAACGGGTCCCTGCTGTCCCTGCAGTGCTGTCACCTGTGTCTGAAATGTACTCATCAGTCTCAGTGTCTCTACAAGCTGTCGCAAGGCATGCCATCTCCGACTAGTGTGCCAATACAGTAGTCGCCCAACAGTGCTCTTGCCTCAAACGGGAGGTGTTACAAGCATCCATCAACGACCTAGGCCTCACAGGAAAGTCTGCCTCTCTCTCCTGCTCTTACCTCAGAATGGGCGGTGTCACTAGCATCCATCGACCGTACCCAGGCCTCACGGGAAAGTCTAGCCTTTCTCTCCATTAGTAAAGCAGTGTGAGCATGAGCACGCCTGTGTCTATGTAACATGTTGAGCAGACCGCTCATTAATAACCTGTCATCCTATACATCATCCAGTCTTACATAAATCTCATCTGTGTCCTGTTTGACAGTCGTGACAAAATTTGTCATCCTCTCACTTAGTCCTGCCACATCAGTCTCTGCTGGTGTCCCCTGCATGTCCTCAACTATCTAATCCTAAGTATCTGTAATCCCATAACCAACATATCTCTCAGGGTCACGTCTGATCTCATCATCCAAAGTAGCAACAAATCCATAGTTTGCTCTAAAACCTCCAGTGGGTCTAGTAGTGGGAGCAGATGAACACTCACCGACCTCATATCTCAGACTTAGAGCACTACATAACCTCTTTTGAGGGGGTAATGTAACCTCGAAAACACCAGCTCTACAGTCAGTAGAGGGTAAAAGCAAAGGTGGTGATGGAGTAGTTAAAGGTATAGGTAGGTGTGGTGGTGTCCTTGATGGTGGTGTACTCGATGGTAGTGGATGGGAAGTAGATGGTGTCTCGGCTCTTAGCCGGATCATAGCGGCTCTATATCCCAAAGGATAAGTAGGGCTAGCAGGTAGTGGTGGAGGTGATACAGGTACTGGTGATGATACTGGTAGTGGTGGTGAGGGAATCTGAGGTAGTGGTGATGACCATGGGGAGAGTGGTGATGGTGGAGGTGATGGTATGTCAAGAAGTCTAGCAATCTTTGCCTTAGACCAGAATGGTGTAGGTTGCTACTCTCGGATAGACATCCTAGCAGTAACACGGTATATAGGTGGTGGGACAGAGTCAGCCAAAGCTGGGTGCTCCTCCTCCTCCGCCTCATCCCTATCCTCCTCATCATCATCATCATCCTCGTCATCATCGGATGACTCATCATCATCGTCATCGTCTCCTCTGTCGGCTCGATAATTAGCGGGTTCCTCCTTAGGATCCTCCTCGGGATCGGAGTCAGCAATGTATCCTGGTGAGTCGACAGTAGGTGAGATAGCAACAGGCAGTGACTGCTCCTCAGCGGGAAATACCTCATCCTCCGGTGGCATAAACTCTGGGTATACAGGCTCTAGAACAAACTCTAGTGAAGGTGGGTGCTCAGGACCCGACATATAATCTGGTGATGGTGGGGCCTAAAAAGCGGCTACCACATATGCATACGGATCCTCTGGCATCACGGGTGGTCCATTGACTCCCGGAGATCCTATGTCTGACAAACCTCCAAATGGACTGGATACCGTCGTGTAGGTGACTGTGGAATCCTCTGAATCCCACATGACATATCTGAAAATTAAAAGTGTCTTATATAAGTATTTAATATAAGACTCTTATAGTAATATAAATTTATATCATAACATGTATATCAATCATGAATGCATCTAGTCTAACCAACTAATGCAACAACTAGTATATGTATGTCCGGTGAAAACCCCTTTGTATGAATGCAATGTTTGAAAACGGTTATAGTCTAGCAAAAACATTTGACCTGGTTCTCTATAACTTTGGCTCTTGATACCAATCTGTATCACACCCAAAATGGATCACAGCAGAATATGGGTCTGGGGGTGGTACTTCATAGATCAATAACATAAGATATATATAAGAACGACCAAAAAGTCGTTTAAAATTGATACATTAGATTTAGTAAAGTGTTTGTTACAAAAGCCCGAAGCTTCACTTGTTCAAAATACAAATTACAAGGATTCTAGTCCATAACAAATATTTCCCAAAATGTAATGCAACCAAATCTTTATGCATATGACATCTAAAATATAACCACCAATGTATCCCTTGCACCTCGTGCCTTATTGACCTCCTAAAAAACATTGCTTTAAAACGTCAACAATAATGTTGGTGAATTCATAGGTTTGTAAAATATATAATATAGGACCGCAAGATTTCCCCATGATAATGCAACAGATGCAAACATCATAAAATGTAATTACGTTTTCCTAAGTTCATGACACTGAAGCTCGACATGTATGAATTACAATATAAACTGCCAACATTGCACGTGATGATGTTCTAACCCGCAACATCATATGTCCGACAAGGTATACGTTCATTGTCCAGCAAACCGGCACAGTGAGCATGACTCACCCGAACAGGGATGTCAATCACAAATAGATCAATTTATAACATTCGCGCTCACAACAGTAATTGACAGTTCACAAATAGATCAATACTTAGGCAAACACGTAATCATAATGTAAAATGTCCACTTACGTCTAATTGTAAAACATGCATATGTTTCTCACCCTAAAACTTGTAAATCATTAAAATGTAAAACATGGGGCTATGAACTCACCTCGAGTGAGTGAATCGATAATGTAAATCAAATGCGTGAAAATGCGTCACAAATACGCCTAAATGCAACTTAATTGATTATAGGCCGTATGAGTACTAAGCACTTTGATTAACTAATACCATATATAATTTTATATAGCTACATCACCATCTAATCGTATTTGTGAAATCATATTTATAAAGTAAAAACGTTTATAAATATCTCTTTAGTAAAAACGGCGTAACTTTATCGTTTTAAGTCCGTTTCTTATGTCTACAGTTTCGTATTAAGACGATGTATCAAAATATTACATTTTCAATATTTGAGTCCTCTGGTGAACAGTGGTTTTTACTGTTCATATACTTTTATAAAATTATTTTTATAAAATTAATCGTCGTAAACTCGTAAATGTCGTATTTTATTCGTTTTAACTCCGTGTTTTGTGATTCTTTCGATTACGTCTTCATAACTAAAAGTTCTATCATATTAGTGATGTTTTCAAAATATATATATCTGATGTGAACAGTAACTTTTATAAAAGTATTTAATATCGTAAACATGAGTAATTCATAACTACTTCGTTATCGATCACAAAATTATGATTCTTAATTTTTTGGAATCCTAAAAATATGTACTATCTGAAAAAAATAACCATTTGTATATATCAGAAGTGAAACTTAAAAAGTTTTTATAAAATTTCTTTTATAAACGCGTTTATTATCGCGTAACTTGTAAATTACGTATCTCCTTCGTTATAAATCGGTTTTTCAAGTTTCTTACATTTTTGGAATCCTCATAAGATGTAGTATTTTATAAAAATATAAAATAAACTGTTTAAAATACGAATTTTTATAGTAGGTTTTGTCTTCATATAGATCAATTATGTAAACTTGTCTTTGTAACTTTTTGACAAGATTAAATTACTACAAGTCCTTTAATAAGTCTAATACACTAACTTGTGTATATGTAGTGTCCTCTAATCATATGTCCAAGGTCATTATCCAATAATCTCAAGAACATCAAGTCTTTACTTTTACTTGTTTATAACTTTAATAAGTAACTTTTATACCATTATTTTATGTATACTTGTTATAAATAAATCACCACTTGTATAATACTTATACTTGCTTTATAACATGATCATAACAACAATATTTTACATGTAAATGTATTTTAACCATGAACAAGAAATAAAAATCCTTTTACATCTTATCATAAAACCTAGATGGTGATTTACTATATAGTAGTCATAAAACATATAAAATCATAAAAGTAAATGATGGAGAGTTTTTAGATAACCTTGATATGAAGTAATATGATAAACAAAAAAGTCTAAACTCTTGTTTAGAAACCAAACCCTAGCTTCCACAACAAAGAAACCCTAATCCAAAATAAAAACCCTACTCTTGCTTCTTCTTTGTTTAACCCTTGTAAATACTTAACTAAGCTTTCAAACCCTCTTTGAATGACTTAAATATGATAAGAGAATGCTAGTAAACTTGGTAAATAAAGTTTTTATGGTGGATTATGTTTCTTTCTTTGAGACGTGGGTTGGAGTAGGCAAAAAGGGAGAAATGGTTTTGGTTTATGGTAAGGAAATGTAAGTGTGTGATAACTAACTAGTAAAGCATCTTATATATAGTACAACAATAGTTACAAGCACTATTGTGAGTTAAGGGGGGTACGCGGCTAGGAAACGAGTAGTTAGTATATACTCATAAAATGAACATGGGTGATTTTTGATATAAATTTTAAAAGTTCATTAAGTAAGGGTTTTGAGTAAGTAAAGAGACACAAAAATTTTGCAATTCTGATCTAATTATAAGTAGCTAGTGTAAAGTGTTAATGAGATGGTTAAGGTTGGGCATGGTGTCGGAGTGACCCATGATGGTTAGCTAAAGCCTTAGACATCTATCATATGTGTGTTACATGGACTAGAGCTTTTAGCTTGGTCGCGTGTAACCATGTTTATTTATTTGTATAGGTTGAGTGTGAAGATTTGGAAGCTGAGTTTGAGCATTAGGGAGAGTTTCATTCAGAGTCCCTCTTTTCACATCGTTATTTAATTGGGATAGAAATGTATGGCAAAAGATTTGAAATGTTCTAATTACTGTAATTATGTGTCTTTATTTTGAAAAGTGTATGGACTTTACTTGGCTATTGTATGTTACATGCTAAATGCTTATGTGTATTTGGATCGAGGGTAACGTTCCTACCCATTTGTTGTGATATCGGGATCGAGGGTAACGTTCCTATCCATGTGAAGTGATGGTTTTAATAGATCAGGGGTAACGTTCCTACCCAAGTGTTGATACTTGTTGGATCGAGGGACACGTTTCGTTCCCATGCTCGTTATGGTTTCATTTTCATGTTAGCTTGTATGATAGTACAGTAATTATCCTGCCATGTTTGCATTAATCACAGTAATTGTTTATAAGCTTTGATTTTCGTGTTTTAAACCTATGACTCTCACCAACCTTTGTGTTGATGTTTTAAGCATCATTTTCAGGTAACCATCTTAAGGATGTTGAAGTTAGGAAGAGTGGCTAGTGAGACCGTAGGCTTGCATGCGGAGTCATTCTCCTAGAGATTTTATTTATGTGAATTAAATTGTTTGATACTTGGTTGTTATTTGATTGTTTAGACTTTTAGAGTATGTTTCCTTGTGGTATGACTTTGCTATCATAATGCAAGACTCCTTTATCTTGTGTTAGATATTGTCATGATACATTGTGTCTCATTTGTTTATCTATTTCATTTAGTTCTCTCTATTGTTGATACCATTGTGTTGTGATGATATCCATGATGTTATGCCTCGTGTTTCCGCCTAGGCGGGGCGTGACAGATTGGTATCAGAGCCTTTGGTTATAGAGAAGTAGGTGGTTGAGCTTAGACTATAACCTAGGAGTCCTTTACGTAGATGCATGTTAGGGCTTAAGCGTTTAGTAGTATAACTAGTATGCGTTTTCCCCTTAATTACATGATTTTATTTCGTAGTTTGTTAATTTTGTTACTATTTTGGTTGCCTTTACTGATTTAGTGTGCCTTATCTCTTGATAAATTAATTATGCCTCCTCACCATCATAAGAAGTTTCGCATGGGGTTGCCATTGCAAAAGGATGTAGGGGATACTATAAACCAGGAACAAGGTCTTGGGTAAGGTGGGGTAGTCGCAAGATCCGTATACCGATTGACATGTACCCATGCAGAGTTGAAGAGAGGTTGACCATAAAATTAGGTAAGGGAGAAGAAGTATTAAAGATTAAAACAACAGTGACTGCTAAATATGGTATAATTACTAAATTTCTAGGAAAATTCCCACAATACAAACCAACCAAGGAGGAAGAAGAAATTTTTAAGTTAAAAGCAATCTATGAGAATGTAATTTATGACATATCTGACAGTGATTCGGATCTGAAGTCCACGACTAGGAGTGGACCTAGGGACAGTGAGATGGAAGATACGAGGGGTAGTGGAATTCAAATCAATGCTTGATTGTCCACCTCTTTATGTGTTTTAAGATTTTAGGGTTTTGAGATTATTTGACTTTGTTTTGGAATTTTATTAGGAATGTTTACTTTTGAATATTGGATTTCGTTTGATTATTTTAATAATATAATTTAAGTGATTTTGAGTCATTTTCCATATGTGGTGATTTGTTGATGTGATCTATGTATTATGTGTTTTGTTGACATTGAGAAGTGTGGTCATAGGAGGGAGTACACTTGTGAAAGGGGGCATCTATAATTATGGTGGCCAACATAATTATACATGCGCCACAACACAAGTGGACTTGCAAGTATGATTACGCGGATTTGATGTCAACATGTTGTTTGGTTGATTATATATATATATATATATATATAGTTATGATTGTATATTGATAGAATGGTCAGTTTAGAAACCTTTCCCCTCTCATCTAATGTGCGTTAATACTATCTTAATCAGAATGGTTCGAACACGGACTAACGACAACGAAAATGGGTAACCCGACAACAACGTGAACAACAGAAATAACAATAACAACGGGAACAACAATAACAACAATAGAAATAACAACAACAACAATGGGAATGGTGGGAACAATAGGTGTTCCTACAAGGGATTTTAGGCATGCGGCCCTAAGGAGTATGTTGAATAATGGAGGGTGCGATACCACTTACCCGCTGGATCGAGAAGATGGAGAATGTACTTGACAATAGTGGGTATTCTGAGAATCAAAAGGTGAAGTATACTGCAAGTTTGTTTGTTAACAAAGCACTAACATGGTGAAACACTTAAATCCAGGCAAAGGGCCATAAAGCGGCAATTGGTATGACCTGGAATGATTTTAAGGCTTTGTTGGTGGAGGAATTTTGTCCAAGTAATGAAATGGAGAGGTTAGAGAATGAATTTTGGAATCACAAGATGGTAGGAGCCAACCATGCAGCTTACACGGATCGGTTCCATGAACTGGCCAAGCTGGTTCCACATCTGGTGACACCTGAGTCGGCACGCATCAAGAGGTATGTAGCGGGATTGGCGCCTGAGATTAGGGGAATGCTCAAGGCGACTCAGCCAACAACTATCCAGGATGCAATACTGAGAGCCGGCATACTTACTGACGAAGCGATTAGCTGTGGTACCTTGTCAAAGAGTAATGAGAAGAGGAAGGCAGTGGAAGAGACTGGTAAATCTGGAGGGTCGTGGAGGGATAAAAAGAAGGCGAAAATGGGAGCGGGTTTTGTGGCAACAACTCCTCCTAAAAATGAATTTGTGAACCAATATCCCAAGTGTACTAAGTGTTATACTTATCATCCGGAGGATGGAGTTTGTAGGCTGTGTTTTAACTGTCAGAGACCTGGCCATTTTGCTAAAGATTGTCGGGCACCATTTAAGCGAGCAACTCCTGTTAATGCTGTCAGAATGGAGTTTGAACCGGGGACATGTTATGAGTGTGGAAGCCGCGAGCATTTTCAAAATACTTGTCCTAAGTTGAACCGAGCACCTGGTCAAGTGGGAAACCGTTTAACTATTGAAGGCAATCAGAACACAAGAAACAATGGGAAGCGAGCTACAGGAAGGGCCTTCAATGTGAATGTGAATGCGGTGGAAGCTTTACAGGATCCTAAAGTTGTGACGGGTACTTTTTCTTTGAACGATCATTTTGCTACTGTACTTTTTGATTCTGGAGCTGATTTTAGTTTTTTCTTATTAAATTTCGCCTTTACTAATATGATCTTGTATTGTAAATCCTGGTTATGTGATAGAAGTAGTAGATGGTAAGAAAGTAGAAGTGGATAGGATTATTTGTGACTGCAAACTAGAACTAGGAAATTCCTTGTTTAGCATAAATTTGATATCATTGGGTCATGGAAGTTTTGATGTGACTGTAGGAATGGACTGGTTGTCCAAGAATAAGGCTGTGATAGTTTGTCATGAAAAGGTGGTTGAAATACCGTTGGAAGGTAGTAGGATACTTAGGGTTCAAGGGGAACGTACTTTAGGAGTCGCTAAAGCCTTAATGAATGCTAAGGTAGATGAACCAAAATTGAGTGATATATCTGTAGTACAAGATTTTGTCTTAGCTGTATTCTGGAAGCTTGTTCCGGAGTTACCCCACAAATGACAAGTTGAGTTTCGCATAGGTTTGTTTCCTGAGTTGACGCCAGTTGCGAAGTCTCCATATCGTTTAGCGCCCTTCGAAATGCAAGAATTGTCTGGGTAGCTTCAAGAGTTTCAAGACAAGGTTTATACGAACGAGTCAATTCTACGTGGGGAGACACAGTTGTTGTTTGTAAGAGATGATGGCTCTTTTTTATGTGTATTCGATTATAGAGATTGAACAAGTTAATTGTTAGAAGTCGATATCCTCTCCTAGAATTGATGACTTATTTGATCAAACTACAATGTTCATGTTTTTCTTCAAGCTAGATCTTCGATCGGGTTATCCCAGTCCGAGTACTATGAGGCGATATTCCAATAACGATTCGAACAAGGTATGGACATTTTGAGTTTACCGTTATGCCTTTCGGATTAACCAATGCACCGGCGGTCTTTATGGATTTGATGAACCGAGTCTGTAAACCATATTTAGATAAGTTTGTTATTATATTCATCGATGACGTCTTAATCTACTCAAAGAATAAGGAAGATCATGAAGTGCATTTGAGGTTAGTTTTAGAATTATTAAGGAAGGAGAAGTTGTATGCTAAATTCTCCAAGTGTGAGTTCTGGTTGCAAGAAGTGCATTTCCTTGGTCACGTGGTTAATCAGAGTGGTATTCACGTGGACCCAAGTAAGATAGAGGCAGTAAAGAATTGGAAAGCTCCTACGACATCGTCTGAGATTCGATCATTTTTGGGGTTGGCAGGTTACTACCGTCGTTTCATCGCAAATTTCTCTAAGATTGCTAAACCTCTTACCTCGTTGACTCAGAAGAACCAAAAGTATGTGTGGGGTGTGGAACAAGAAGAGGCTTTCCAGACTTTGAAAAATAATTTGTGTGATGCGCCGATATTGTCACTTCCTGATGGAGTTGAAGATTTTGTAGTTTACTGTGATGCTTCGAATCAGGGATTAGGTTGTGTGCTTATGCAAAGAAATAAGGTAATTGCTTATGCGTCAAGGCAGTTAAAAATCCACGAGAAGAATTATACAACACACGATCTAGAGTTGGGAGCGGTGGTGTTTGCTCTAAAAACCTGGAGACATTATTTGTATGGTACGAAAAGTGTCATTTACACGGATCATAAAAGTCTCCAACACATATTTGATCAGAAGGAGTTGAATATGCGTCAAAGGAGGTGGATCGAATTATTTAGTGATTATGAATGTGAAATTCGCTATCATCCAGGTAAAGCGAATGTGGTGGCTGATGCATTTAGTAGGAAGGAACGGGTGAAACCTAAACGTATACGGGCAATGGCCATGACTATTCGATCTAGAGTAAAAGGAATGATACTGAGGCGTTCAATCAGGAGAACGTAGTTGCTAAAAGGTTACATGGTTTAGATTAGCAGATAGAAAGGAAAGGAGACGGAAGTTTGTACTTTATGGATCGAATATAGGTTCCGTTAGTAGGAGGCGTGAGAACAGTAATTATGGATAAGGCTATAACGTCAGGTATTTGTACATCCTGGAGGCGTTAAAATGTTACTATGACCTTTGAGATATGTACTGGTGGCCGGGAATGAAGAGGGATATTGCTACCTATGTTAGCGAATGTTTAACTTGTGCAAAGGTGAAGGCTGAGCATCAAAGGCCTTCGGGCTTATTACAACAACCAGAGATACCTAAATTGAAGTGGGAAACCATAGACTTCATCACAAAGTTACCTAGAACAAGGAATAGGCACGATGCGATATGTGTTGTAGTTGATAGATTGACCAAATCAGCACATTTTCTGGCAATACGTGAAGATTATAGTATGGAGAAATTGGCGAGGTTGTACACTGATGAAATTTGTCGCAGCGATTCATGGATGTGCCTGTGTGATTATTTGGATCTGATGCACGGTTTACATCACATCTCTAGCAAACCTTTCAGAAAGCCTTAGGAACGCGATTAGATATGAGCACGGCTTATACCCTCAGACAGGCAGGACAGAGTGAAGCTACAATTCAGACGTTGGAGATTTGTTAAGGGCGTTGTGTGATAGACTTTTGGTGGGCAGTTGGGATGTCCACCTACGTTAGCTGAATTCTCTTTAACAAAGATTATCACACTAGGGCATTCGGCAGTGCTCCGTTCGAAGCAATATATGGAAGAAAAATGTAGTCACGTGTTATGGGCTGAAATTGTAGTTTAAGGTATACATGGTTTGTAATATGTAAGATTTAAATTCCTAGACTTGTATACTTGAAAGATTTCGGCAAGAAAATGTAACATGGTGAAGTTTTTATAAAAACTATGAGTATCGGGTATAAACGTGGGTATTGGTTGAAGCGTATGTAAATATTTGTGGTTCCGGGTATGCCTAAACATATTTTATCGCGAAACGTAAACGTTTTACGTAACCAATAAAAATAAAAGGTGCAAAGATAATAATTATCCTCTAAATAATTATCTAACACTTGCTTGATGTAAACATTTAATTGTTTGATGCCCGTTTGCAATGAACGATAATTTTTAGCTTACGCAATTTAACTTAACAATTTCAATTTAAAAGCAAACGCGTACAATATTAAAAATAAATAGTGAATTTATTGACGACGTACAATGACCCTAAAACACGGGGTGTTATAGTTTCACCCAGATCAACCATCGTAAGTACCTACATGCAACAACCACAACCCAACAACAACTACAACCCACAACCATCATTGAACCAGAACTACATGCAACAACCAATGCCAAATCCCGAAGACATTACGGATCCCACAACTGCAATGAACATGGCTGTGACAACCGTGATTTGAGCAGGTTAGTTTATACCTTTAGAAATGGCTAAGTGTCCATTTTGTATGTTTCTTGCATGCTATGTGTTCATTATGTAGGTTGAAGTGGTTTACGTATGTGCATGATGTCATTTTAAAGGTAAACGATTATCTTATTTTGTGTGCATATGAGTTTGGAGTTAAGTATTCCATTTGTTCACATGTGGTGATAATGGAAATGAAAGACGTGTTGCATGCATTGCTACGTCATTTCTTGATTTTTTAAGAGTTAAGCGTTTATGAGAAGTGTAAGTTATTGGAAAGGAAGTATGTGAGTGAAATATAGAGGTTTGTAGTAAACTTTCCATTAATAGAAAGTGAAATGTGAAATGAAAAGTTATTTTTAGAAAGTCTAGTAGGTAGCGTTTAAGTAAAAATGTTTAATCAAATTAGCTAAGGTTTTTATAAAAACTTAAGGTAATGAAGTAAATTAGTTAATTAATAAATTCATAAGGAAATATAGTATATATATATATATATATATATATA
>BQNB010113790.1:0-16157 GCA_026074375.1 Tanacetum coccineum
GTACAGAAGAACCAAAGAACAGTAAGGAGGAAATGGCTGATTCTGCATGGATCGAAGCAATGCAGGATGAACTTCATTAGTTCGACAGACCACAAGTCTGGGAACTCGTCGACAAACCATTTGGCAAGACAGTGATAAAGCTAAAGTGGTTATGGAAGAAAAAACAAAGGATGAAGTTCAGGCTGTTATTCGCAACAAAGCAATACTTGTAGCTAAAGGCTATGCTCAGGAAGAGGGTACTGATTTTGAAGAATCATTTGCTCCAGTTGCTCATTCAGAAGCAGTTCGGATTTTCGTTGCCTATGCTGCACACAAGTCCTTTCCAATCTACCAGATGGAAGTTAAAACGGAATTTCTAAATGGTCCACTGAAGGAGGAGGTTTGTTTTGCTCAGCCGGAAGGGTTCGTTGATCCTGAACATCCATAAAAAGTTTACCTTTTAAGGAAAGCTTTATACGGCTTGAAGCAAGCCCCAAGAGCCTGGTATGATGAATTATCCAATTTCCTGATGTCCAAAGGCTTTTCTAAAGCATTTTCAGACGTTGAGCATGCCGAATGCATTGATACTCGCAAAAGCACTTCTGGAGGGATACAGTTCCTAGGTGACAAACTTGTAAGCAAGATGTCAAAGAAACAATATTGCACTGCAATATCTTCAACAGAGGCACAGTACGTGGCGTTATCTGCAAGTTGTGCACAAGTAATGTGGATGAGGACACAGCTTAAAGTTTATGGCTTCAACTACAACAAAATACTGTTGTACTACGATTCACAGTCAGCCATAGCAATCTCATGCAAAGCCGTACAACACTCTCATACAAAGCACATCCATACTCGGTATCACTTCATAAAGGAACAGGTTGAAAATGATATTATTAAATTATATTTTGTCAGAACTGAATACCAATTAGCTGATTAATTTATGAAAGCCCTTCCTGAGGATCGGTTTTTGTATCTTGTCAGAAGGATTGGTATGAGATGTTTGACTCCAGCAGAACTGGAGGTTCTGACAAACATAACTGCTTGATATTATCATCAAACATCATCTTGTAAATATAAAAAAAATGGCTTATGTACATTTCTGTGCATAACCCGGGCCTCATCGTAAAGGAAAATACACGTCTCAGTGCATTTTTCCTTAGCAACGAAAAGAGAAGTCTTTTCGGTATTGAGCTACTCTAACAAAACATTCAAAGTTTTGAGCTCATGACAATGGCTTGCAGTTATTTCTGACTGCAACCCGCTTTTCAATCTGAGGAACGCATGTCGTCGAAAAGACAGTTGTTCCTGACAACGGGTAATTAATTTTTCCCGGGCATGGATTATTTCATATCCATGCATCATAAGAATAAGTGTACGTTTCAGTGCATTTATTTGTCAAAATAAGAGAAATCTTATTTCAATTGGGAAAAAGTTGTCTTCACAATGAATCAATATTTTCAGTAATCACGAAAAGATTTTCTTCATAAGATAATTCGACCGTTCAAACAATGACTACATCTCTTTAAAAAAAGAAAACGGTCATTATTTTGAGGGGAGAAAGTGCCAAATCATCTTTTAAACGGTCTTTCAAAATAATCAAGGATTAAACAGTTAAGTTTTTTTTGATAATGACAGATAACAAATTAAAGGCGTTAAATCATATTAACTACATGTGTCTTAGATGATCATTTGCTTCAAACTTTAAGGACTTATTTGCATTGAAGACTTAGTGAATTCAGGCTTTAAACTACATACGACTAATATTGCCAACGCGTCATAGTTTGTAAAAAGACTTAGGAATGTTTGGAAATTCTTTCGTAGTTTAAAAAGCCTTGAAACTGATTCTCACGGGATAGATTTAAGTTTATTAATTCTGCGAACACGATCTCAAGCATGTGTGCATATAAGATTTTTCTGATTCTGAGGTATCAAAAACATCAAGGGGAAGGAGTAAATACACTGAAAGGTACAACAACTACACGTGATAGAATCCATAGCCTTATTAAAAGAGACCATTCCAGGAAGACAAATGTCTTTTTTTTTTCCGCAGAGATAATCGTGTTTTTTATCGTGTTACTTTCCGGTGCGCTCTTCCAACCACATAGGAAAGGAATATCCTTGTTATTATGGTAATGCATCAGTTGAGATACCAGGGAATAATGTGTTGTTAGAAGATTGATTAGAGCGTGAGAAGATTGGTTACTGATTCAATTAATGCTTCCTTTAACAGTCAATCACCAAGCGTGTTTTTAAAGGAGTAGAAATATTTGATCAAAGAGGGACATATTGGTATGATAAGTATGATAATTCCTCTAGTTAGTCAGTATCCGATAGAAAGAAAAGTGTACATTTGGGACTTAGTTGTCTTAGGTGTTATCAGTTCGTCTACTGAGAGGGAATAATTGAGATATTCGGACTTATTTGTCTTTGGTTTCAATTCATATCATCACTATCATGTTAAGAGAAATTAGACATCCGGGACTTAATTGACTTTGGTGTTACGATTTCAAATTAATTGTGTACTTCATCGATCTGGGCGTCAGACTTCAAGTATTCTTAATGCAAATTGCAAGAAGGCTATGAACCTACTCAAGAAAGGATTGCTGATTCAAGGGGAAGCTAAGACAACTTCCAAAAGGAGAGTAATCGTGACGACTACAGACTGCTTACATGGACAAAATGACTATGTCATTTTTGGTTTGAACATTTTCAGGTCCTGTCTCATACATAATCTTGTGAATATATAAATGTGTAGTGTAGACTTAATTATAGGCTAATATAAATAGTGATTGAGTACAAATTTTCAAGAATTTCTTAGAAAATTCAAATCTTCAAATTACAGTACTCAACACTATCTTATATATCCTTCAATGATTGAGGGGGAGCATTAATATGTTCCAAACACGGCTTGTGAATAATTGGCACACTTTTCTCCGAAAGTTTATAACATATTTAAATCAATTGATATCCAAAATGTCAAATGATTTGAAATTTTTAATAAGGGGAGAAAAATGTGATTAAATATGTAATGTGATCATATTACTCAAGTGTAACTCCACAACCCCAATAGGGTGCTAAAACATTTTCGAATACCGATCACAAGTGAGGGGGAGCTTTTGAAAAGCAAAAACAATCAGGTACTAAACACTTTGATATTTTTATCATAAGTACCTGATTGAGTTTTTCAACATAGGATTTTATGGCAAGGTGAACTGTACCAAAAAAAAAAACAACCATACTGGACCATGTATTTACTTTATCGAAGTTATAAGGATGTGTAGATTAGGTACTCGTTCCCATGATCCTGCCAGAACCGGAGGGATCTACCCAGGGACTATCCACTAGTTAGTGTAGAAGTCCTTAGGTATGATAAAAAGGAGTAAATGTGAGGAAAAGGGAATAGTGCCGACTGAGATGGAGCTAGTACTTGAATAAACCCAACAAGGTTCTAGTCATGAAATCTTGGTAAGCACTAAAGGGGTTGAAGAATGAAAAAGAATTGTACGGATAAAGGGTGTAAAGAAAGAAGCCCTCCATACACTTAGGCAGAAACCGGGTCAATACATATGCTGTCAAAATCACTAAAATGATTGTTACACTGCAGTGACATCATGGACCCAGTGATGCAATGCACAACCCTCCCAAGCCACTCAGAATCTCTCAAAAGATTTCTGTTTCATTTCTCACGGAGACTAAACATGTAATCTACTGACTCACTCACTCCGAGTAAGTCGGTATTGAAAAGGTGGCAGTCAGCTCCAGCCTCCGATCACTAAAATCAAAACGCACTTTTGAGTCTAGAGCCAAGAGATCATCAATTAATCTCGTTAGGACAATTCCAATTTACTTGTTATCACAACTGTGATTACAGTTTTATCAAGAACCTACGCATTATCCTTGTGATTTTGCCAGAACATCCGGTGATACGTAAGTATCCACAGTGAAGATGGAAATCCTGCTTGAGCCAACTTCAAACAAGCTCATGGTAGGTGACTTGTGAGATCCTTAATTGATCAAACTTGTGAAAACTAGAAAACAACAATGGTGCGATTCTACATGAATCAAACTTGTTCCAGTATACGAATTGATGGTTATTGGACTTTGGAAAAAAAATAAAACTTTCGATGTGTTACAAAACTCTTTTGCAAACTATCGCATCGATTGTTTTTACAAACCAATTTTCTCTTTATTGCTAACTATTTTATTACAGGAACATTTAAAGATGGAGATGGAGATACCGTGTTCCAACACATAACCGCGTGCTCATTCTCAAACGACAAGTTAATAACCGAAGCACAGACACTAACCTACACTTGATATGAAGTTATGAAAAGATCTCATAATGTGTCAAAGCTTCCGCAAAACTCTGATACCGATATTCTTCTTCATAATGCACAAGATGGCAATAAATTTACTAGATATGAAGATTAAGTTTGGCTGATGATACACAAGAAAAGCTAATGATCAAAATCAAACAATTCTTAGTGAACAAGCTCGATTGTTTCAAAAGATCACTACAACAATGTACTAGATGTAACAAGGAAGAATCAAAGGAGACTGCAAAGCTGTAAGAGCCTTCAGTATAGTGTTTTCAAGGGTGACCTCCCTTAAGGGGGAGATTGTTAGATATGAGAAAAAGACTTCGGTCAACACCCAGGAATTTTACTGTTTATAATAAGCTCGGTATTTAATAGTTAATAGTATTGATTTTTTCGTATTAATCGAGGTATAATACCTCTGGTATATATTTGTAAGTACTATATATAGCCTCTTCCAACTTTGGAAGAGGCAAGCTAGTCATTATTCCTTTTACAAAGAAACACATTTTCTCTCTCTAGAATATTCTCTCTAGTGTTTCTCTCTCTAGAAACTAGCTAAACCACTTGAATCATCACCCGTGTTATGAAATAAACGATCCTACAATATGCCAACTCATCAAGTCTCCACCTATCGGTAAAGACACACGTTCCTTCACATGGAACGTCAAGAATTTGAGCAAAATTTTCAAAAGAGTAGGAGAAGAGTTAATTTTGAATGACAAATTCGACAAAAATTTAAACTTCGTCAGAATAACTCAAACGATATTGACTATAAAACTCGAGAATAAAACGAGGACATACTTGTTCATTGATTTCAAGAAGACACTCAAACTCGACAAAATGAAACAAAGACCAAACATAGTTTAGATCCGTAAAGTTATCAAAAACCACCCGACCCTCGTGAATGTAACGTTCTTCAAGGTTTCTTAGTTTTTCTTTTATTGGAAAACATAATTCATTTAACATTATAGGGATATAGTGTCTTGTATTTTTGTAATCTTCAAAAGATTTACGAGGCATGATTTCCTAGAAGAGAATGAAATCACATTTTATTACTTTTTACATGTAATTTGTCATGAGCAATGTTTCCTTAGAGGTGCCTAAATGTAACAAATGTAGTATAAACATTAACTCGACCTAAATAAAAAATCCTAAAGTTAACAAACGCTCCCTATTTTTATTTTCTCAACCAAACAATCAAAATACATATGAATTATGTTCTTGAAATTTGTTCATAGATTATTATGCTTGTGTTTGAAAACGTTTTTAGTTGTATTGACTAATGCATAACACAATTTTTTTTATTTTTTTTGTTAAAAAAAAATTGTTGTTCCTAAAACGAGAGTGGATTTGAAAATAAAATTGGGTTTTTCGTTCAAAAAAATCAATTTTTCGTTTAATCTTACTAATGTTATGCAAATCCGTATGTCTACGGGAAGCATATATAGTTGTACAATGTTATCCTGTAGTCTTATTTGTACAAGAATTGAAAGAAAAAATCAAAAATTCCGCAATTTTTAATTTTTTATTTTCATCATAGAACCCTAAACTCAAATTAAAAGAAAATAGATAAAATACTTACCAATTATGATCTTTGTGATTTAGTGATTGATTATTAGTGTTGTGAATTGATCATCATTGATTTTTAATGTTGGATTTGAGTTTATTGGTGGGTTTTTTTGATGCGTGTTCGTCAATGGCAAAGCACAGATAAAAGGAGTGTTTGTTTTTGTGTTTTGAAAATTTTGTTTAAGTGTTCCATATTATGGTCTGCTGATGGCAGTCCCATATCTCCTAGCGGTCCCAAATATATTGGGGGCCGCCCTCAGTAAAGGGTTTTTGATTTGAGTCTTGACGAAAATGTAACAAATGGAGTGATAATTTATAATTTGCATTTCACAATTAAAATGCTTAAAGTACTTCGGATAAGTATTCCAAGTTGTCACGACACAGAGTGGAACATACGACTAAATCGAAACAAAAGAAGGAGAATCGACACATAAGGTGTATGGAACTGTGTTTCCCATCAGTTCCTAAAACCATGACGAAGATAGTTAAACGATTCACGTTAACGGTTTAGTAAGGATGATCCGGCGATGTTGGATCGACGGAACGACACCTTTTTTCGGATTGAGATATGTCCTTTCTGGACATTGATCCGCGAAGAAAGTGGTGACGTAATTCAATGTTTGTTACAGAGAATGTATGCACCCGGGTTTTTGCTAAGTTCAATCGCTTCCTTGTAGTCACACAAGATGGGAACGACATCGAGTGGTACTTCGTAGTCGACGCGGTAGCCTGTTTCATCCGATAAGTTGCTTGTTACATCTTTCCGGCGCTTACGTATTCGGCTTCGGTAGTGGATATAGTAAGAGCGGTTTGTTTCTTCGAGAACCAAGATGTCAAACAACATCCCACGAACGTACAAATACCGCTAGTGCTCTTTCGGTCCACATAATCTCCCGCATGATCAGAGTCGGCATATACTACGGTTTCTATTAGGATACCATAATCCTAAGTGCGTAGTGCCTTTAATGTATCAGAAGATACGCTTAACCGCTTCAAGGTGAGAGGTTTTGGGAGCCTCTTGAAAGCGGGCACAAAGGCAGACACTAAACATGATATCGGGCCTACTTGCCGTTAGGTATAATAAACTACCTATCATGCCTCGATACTTGGTACTATCTACCGACTCACACTCTTCATCTTTTGTGAGTTTAGTATCGGAGGACATAGGGGTTTTCATTGGTTTAGAATCTTCTAGACCAAATTTCTTAAGCATTTCTTTAATATACTTAGATTGATTAAAGAATATACCATCTTCCATTTGTTTAATTTGTAATCCAAGGAAGAAGTTAAGTTCACCCATCATGCTCATCTCGAACTCATCATGCATGATTTTGGCAAATTCATGCACACATGTCCCCTGACAATTTGAAACAGAATATAATGTCATCGACATATATTTGAACAATGATGAGATTTGAACTTTTCTTCTTAGTAAAAAGAGTGTTATCTACCATTCCTATTTTATATTCATGTTTAATAAGAAAAGCTTTTAATCTATCATACCAAGCTTTGGGTACTTGTTTAAGACCATATAAAGCTTTCTTTAATTTATAAACATGATTCGGTTTTTCGAAATCAATGAATGTTGTGCCACGTATACCTCCTCATTGATAAAACTGTTCAGGAATGCACTTTTTACATCCATTTGGAATAATTTAAAATCTAAGGCGCAAGCATAGGCTAATAATATCCTAATAGATTCAAGTCTAGCAACCGGGGCATAAGTTTCATCATAATCGATGCCCTCTTGTTGGTTGTTAGCCTTTGAGCCACTAACCTGCCTTATTTCGAAAACAATTACCGTACTCGTCTAAACTATTCCGAAACATTCCACTTAGTTCCTATAATTATTCAATTCTTAGTGTGGAACTAACCTCCCATAAACTTCGTTAGCTATAATTTGATTTAATTCTTCTTGCATGCGAACTTATCCAACTTTCTCCACTTAAGTGCTTCATATCACATTGTAGGTCTATAGTGATATAAAACAGTAGAAGTTACTTTGGTTCTGGGCTTGTGATCTAAGGGTTCTTTGGTTAAGGTTTCCTATAACATTTTCTAAGGGATGGTTCCTAGATTCCTTTAATAATTTAACTAGTACCAATCTCTAATGTTTTCATCCTCAACAACATTTCTAGGTTTTCTTTTTTGATTCCTTCCCTAATAGCTGTATCTTCTTCATCTAAGTCACATCCACCAAGGTTGATGTCTTAGAGGGTGGAGATTTCAATCGAATGACACGTTGAGTGATTCTTTGATTTTTCACCAGTGTGTTTATTAAGAAGGATATAGCTTTACTATTTTGCGAGTATCCTAAAAAGACACCTTCGTATGACTTTGGGTCAAACTTGGTAAGGTAGTCTATAGTGATTAAAATGAAGCACTTGCTTCCAAACACTCTAAAATAGTCAAGAGTAGGTTTCCTACCTCTCAAGATTTCATAAGGTTTTTTCCGATGATGGCTCTAATTAGGATTCGGTTGAGAATGTATGTAAGTATCTACACGGCTAACACCAAAACATTTCTTGGAATCAGTGCTCGTTCAACATGGTTCTATTTCATTTCCAAAGTTCCTATTTTTCTTTCAACCAACGCCCTTATGATTGAGGAGTGCGAGGAGCCAGAAGTTATGATAAATACGAAAAAACAATGGCATTACAAAACCTCCAAATTGGCAGCTTTATTATCAAATTCTCAATATCGTGGTTGGTTCTTATTGACACTAATTGAATATTCCCTAATTGGTTTGGAATTTCTTACTAAATAATTTCGAATTGAAACGAAAGCTTCGGTATTTATCCTTAAAGAAATCTAGTCCAATGGAACTTAGAGTAGTCATCACTATGACTAAGGTGCAGCGTTTTCCTCCGAAACTCCGTACGGCGGATGGAACATAAAAGATCCATGTGGAAAGTTTTCAAAGCATACCAAGATGTCGTTGATAACTAAGTATTAGATTTGTGACTAACGTAGCTTAGTTTTCTAATTTTGGCAAGCATCACAAAAATGTTGATCAAGACTTACGCTTAGGTATGATTCGTAACTAATTCCTTAGAAGCTAACGTATGAATGAGACGGCAAATTAGCGTGACCTAAATCTCCTATGCCACAATGTGGAGTTTTCATCAATCGTTGCAAGACATATTTTGTCTTTTGGCTTATTTCCTAAGACAGTAACTCAAACATTTGGTCCCCAATATCTCATGGGTCCAAAGTTGTTAGAGCGCCAAACATGCCCTTGCTTTGATGCATTGTTGGGATGTGAGAACGGAAGACACATTTCCCATGGTATGTAACTTTGACGTGGAAAGTTGTTCCAACTTACGGGAAATCCATGAGGTTGGTTTTGTCGACCAACATGTCTTTTTGGTTGCGGTGTTTTAGGACGAGAATAATTATTATTGACTCTTCTAGGAGGTGGAGTTTTTGATCTAAAATTGGTTTTTGAAAATCCAACTCCGGGCTTTGTCAATGGTTTATAAAATTGTTTGACTTCATTGTCACTAGCCATAGGAATTTTGACTTTGTTTACAATTATGTATTTTTGGTCTAGGACCCAAAATAGATTTTAAAAAAGACACACTTTTCTCAGAATCGGGCGTTGCTGGTGGTGGTCCCATATTTATTTTTGGGACCGCCTGAACATTAAGGGGGCCGCCCATATTTATGGGACCTCCATCAGAAGACGTCTTTTTTTGAGCTTTTACAAATTTTATTGTCCTTAGTTTTCCACTAGTTGTGCTTCAAATATTAAACCCTAAACCTAATTTTATTACCGAGAGTTTTTGATTATTTAACATTTCATTCAAGCAATGTGTACTCTTTTCAAATTTGTTTAATCTAGTAGATGTTTCTTTGAGCTTTTCATTTTCAATTTTAAGTGTGTGACACTTTGCACAATCCATATCAACTCCCTTGTTTTTTTCGAGTGTGGACAATTTATCTTTTAATTCTCTAAGCTCATTTTTTAGACTATTTCTAATAGCTTTTAACCTTTTGTTCTTAGTGATTATCTTTAAACTCATTTTGCACAATTTATCATATTCATTGTCTAAGGCTAAATTTCATCACTAAAGTAGAGGATTTGGAACATACCTCATTTGGTGCTTGAGCTACAAGACATGTCTCGTCTTGGATCTTTTCATCATCTTCTTCACCGCTATCGCTCCAAGAACCTCCAACAAATGCTCTTTGGTTCTTGTCTCTCGGTGGCTTTGGACATTCTCCAATAAGATGATTTGGATCTTCGCATCTAAATCACTTCCTTTCACTTTTGCCGTTTTTGTCGTCTCGGCTTCTTTGAAAGGTCTTTTTGTCGTTCCAAGGGTGTCTCACGAATCTACCTCTTCTCTTACTGTCATGGCGTACTCTTCGTCTTCACTCCCGGAAGTTGAGCACTCTTCATCACTAGATTCTTCTTAGCCTTTAAAGCAATAGATTTCCTTTCAACTTTTGCTTTGACTATTTTGGAATCTTTCTTGATGATCATCTCCTGGACTTTGAGGTTTCCAATGAGCTCATCAAGAGATAGTGATGTTAATCTTTCGACTCTTCAATCGCTGTGACCTTTGCTCTCCATTTAGGATGTAAAGCCCTAAGAAACTTCCTTACGTAGTTCTTGTTAGGTCTTGTTTATCTTGAATCATACAAATGTTATTAAAATAGAGGGAAAAAGGAAAAGTTTATTACAAGGCATCACCTTCTAATAATGATTAGAAGGGGTATTTATAGGAGAAGGAAAGAGGCTTCCCTTCCTTTATTTTTCACTTTTAGTCCCTATTCTTTGGCAATTATGCTATTTCTTACTTTTAGCATAATATACCTTATTACAAACTATTTTTATTCTAAATAAAATAAATACTAATGACTAAATATAATTAAACACATAATCAACACTTTTTATGATCCTAACAATCTCCCTCTAAGGGTCGATTATTCTAGGCGTTCCCTTCGTGGTCCAAGTGGTCTTCCATTCACATACATCTCCCATCTTCTCATCTGGTTGCGATACTTCAATCTTACTTCAATCTCTTCTTTAAACAACTTTAGATACTCAACCTCATCATTCGTAAGTTCCCTTTGTACATAGCCATACTTAACATCATTATTGTAACTCTTTAATCCTTCTAATACTCTGTTTAGCGTTGCATCACAAAATTTATGAATCTCTGAATGTCTCATCACCCTTTTCTCTTTCTTGCTATTCTTGTATATGATTCCATGCACGGGCTCATAGATGATGGAGAACATTTTGTGCTTTTCAACTCCTGTGTTAGGTTCATAAAAAGTGTCGATTATGTGGTTTAGTTATATTTAGTTTATAGTCTTTATTTTGTTTAATATAAAGTAGCTTGTAATAAGGTATATTATGCTAAAAGAAAGAAATAGCATAATTACCAAAGATTAGGGACTAGAAGTGAAAAATAAAGGAAGGGAAGGCTCCTTCCTTCTCCTATAAATACCCCTCTAATCGTCATTAAAGAGTGATGCTTTTGTAATAAACATTTTCCCTTTTCCCTCCATTTATAACATTTGAAATTTGAATACTTTCCATCCACTACTATTCTCTCTAAGCTTCCATGATTGATAATGTATGATTCAAGATAAACAAGACCTATCAAGTGGTATCATACGCCATTAGAGAATATGAGTGAGTCGATTTGTGAGATTATTTCACGTCCGAGAACGATAAAATAACATTCGGTGAATTCGGTTGAGGTGTTTAAGCTTTCGAGTTGAGTCTTGGCAGCAATTTCGAGTAGTTAGACATTATCGAGTGTTATCGAGTGACGTTTTTGCATTTTCAGTAGGTTTATACAGTTCTTGGAAGTGTTTCTACAATTCTCGGAAGCCTTTTAGCATTCTCGGAAGTCATTTTTCTACTCTCGGATCATTTTTCTTGATGATTTGGAAGTTTCAGTAGCACTTGTAGTCTAATCTCGATAGAAAAGTATTGTAATAGATATATACGCATTTTCGGTTTTATCGAAAATCGTATATTAGGAGGTTATTGTTAACTCGGCTGAATATCGAGTTTTATCCTTTCACACTTTTTCGGTTCTATCGAAAAGCGTGAATAAGGAATTAGTGCTTTTAAATCTCGGAAATAAGATTACTAAGTGTTAAAATACATCAAGATCACGGTTTTATCGTGAATTGGGATTTTGAAAAACAAATTTGTCAATTTCTAAAAACTCAGAAATCAAATTCGGTTTTATCGAATTTGATGTTTTAAATGTGTTAGGATTAATCCAGTAACTCATAAATTTCGGTTTTAATCGAGTTTGTGTTATTGAAAATCCATAAACCTTAGAATATACAACCTAAAATAACGGTTTTTGTATCGAGTTGAAGTAAAAAAGTGTATATGAGTTAATACGTTTATCGTGTACCGAGCTTGATATATTTTTTCTGAGTTTAGTTCTGTTCAAGAAGTATACCGAGTTTCATACTACGTGATATTCGAGAACAGTGTTGTCCACGTTTTGACAAGATGTACGAGATGTGTTTCCGATTTGAGGAAATCTTTTCACAAAAACACTCATTTTCGCCAACAAAGATACCAATCTTTGAATCATAAGAAATGTCAACATCAAAACGTATATCACAATCCTTGCTGAAACGTTCTGAGACTGAATAGGCCACCCTATGCTTTGAAGAGGGAAGTTAATATGCCAGTGGGCAAAGTTAATTAGACGATACATAAATCGAAAGAGGAAAAACCGAAAGTGGCTTAACAAAGCGCTTGATGAAGGTCCTTATCAGTTTGAGATGTTCATTCCTAACAACTCCACTGTTCCGAAATTGCAAACTGCTAAGGATTTACAAGGAGATGTGTTATTGCATTATGATACTGAGATAGAGCTCATGAATCTGATTCTTCTTTCTATTCCAAATGACATTTATAATTCTGTGGATGCTTGCACTTTGGCTAAGGACATGTGGAAAAGAGTTGAATGTCTTATGAGGGGAACTATACAAAACAAAGTTGATAGAGAAACTCGTTTTACAAACAAATTTGATCAGTTTGTTGCTGAACCAGGGGAAGCACTTGTTTCAATTTACAATCGTTTTGCTCAGTTAATGAACGATTTAGAAAGAAATGACATGCATTTTCCAATTGTTACAATTAACACAAAGTTTTTGAATAGCTTGCAACCGGAATGGTTGAAATATGTTACCCAAGTTTATCTTGTTAACGTTTAACAGTGGATACGTTTGATGATCTTTTTTATTACCTTCAGCAATTCGAGAAACTGGTTAATGTCTCAAGAGCAAAGAAGTTAGAAAAATCTCATGATCCTTTGGCTCTTGTAGCACACACGGGTTCATCTTCTAGAAACACATCGTCTTATTATGTGACACATCCTACTCCTGTTGGTTGATTATGAAGATGAATAATACCATGCGAGATGATGTACAACACCAATTTTGAAGATCCACTAACATCTTCAATATTGTTAGTTGCTCGAGCCATTACTCAAATTTTTTCTACTCCAACAAATAATCGTCTTCGCACTTCATCCAATACCAGAAACCAAGCAATCATTCAAGGAGACAGGGTGAATATTTAAAGCAGGAACTCTGGTAATGGTGGAAGAAATAATAGACGAGCTTATGTTCAGGAGGAAATTAGAAAGGGATCGAATGCTCCAAATGAGACTGGAAATGTTCAAAGGACTCTTTGAACCTCGTCTTCAGAAACACAGTCACTTTTTCAATGCTAAACAAAAACCTTGCATGGAAAAAGACATTATGCTAGGATTAGAACTCTCAAATCCAAGAGTTCGTGACCAAAATACTTTCATGAACAAATGTGCTAGGGCAAAACGGGATGAAGCTGGAGTAATTCTTATGGATGAGCAAAATGATTTTCTCTTTGCTGATGCTTCAAGGATGGAAGAAATTGAAGAACTCAGTGCAAACATATGCTTAATGGCCAGAATTCAACCAGCTGATAATACTTATGATGCTGGGCCAAGCTATGATTCTGCATTTATAAGTGAGGTACAATCTTTATCCAACATTGAAAATGAAGAACAAATGTATCCAACTCATACTAAAATTATTAACAGTACTATTGGTGATGATCAAATTGATAGTGATATTATATTTGATTCACCTAATAGGAATGTTAATAGTGGAAGTATTGAAAAAGATACACATGTTCCTGATCTATGTGCGTAGAGCAATTAGCTAGAAATGCATATTAGGAAGCTGAAAAACAACAAATATTTACTCAAAAAGTTCAAAAACAAAACACGACTTTGAGTAGATACAAGCTTACAGTTTATACGGAAAGGGTTTTGGGTTTTTGGAAACGTAAGACGGGGATAATAAATGATCATCAATCAACGAATTTATTGAGGCCGATTAAACGAGCAAAACATTTTAGTCAACAAGCCCAGTCTCAATTCATTCGTGATCGAGATATTATTTGAGATCTAGAAAAACAACGAGATAAATTAGATTTAGATGTCAAAGATTACAAACGACAAAATGAGGAACTTCAAAAGCTCATTCAATTTTAAAAAGACAAATGAGTGAAAATGAGGATAAATATCATGACACATTCTAGATCTTGAGGCAAACTGATAAGAATGTTGATATAATTTTGAAACTTGGCAAATCCTTACAAGGAATGTTTAAAAGCTTGACCAAAGCCGCCATTGTCTTGAAAGATCAGCAATTATTAAAACATGGTTTGGGGTACCCGAATCCTTATACACTCAAGCAAGTAATTTCACAATGTCTAAAGTTATATCTTGCCTCTAGTTTAGGTAATTCAGAGATTTCTTTGAAGGTTAGAGATACTGAGGACACTCTTGATGATGCTTCCAAAAGTCAACAAAAAGTGTACGAAAAAATAAATGATCCAATTGCTGTTAAAAATAAACAGAATTGTTGGACAATTGATTATGCGCAAATAAATGCTCTATATAAAGACTTTTTTCCTCAAAAAGAACTTTCTGCTGAACAAAAATATTTTCCATCTTCTTTTATTCCTTCTGACAAGAATTCAAATGCAACTCCTTCTATCCCGGCATCAATGCCGAGTAAGTCACTTTTGATCATTAAATTAGATAAAATAAAAAATTGTTTTCAAAAGTTGTCTGAATTAATTCAAAAGAACTGTAAACGAGCAAGCATTTTTTATACATCACCTGAAGAAATACAACTCAATGATTTTTGTTAAGATCAACTCAAACCAGTTGTAAACGAGTTGTAGTTCTATTTCGAATTCTTTAAGACACTATTTCAGAGGGATAAAAAAGAGATGAAAGATGTTTTTGAGTCTACAGAAAGTGAACTTTGTGAATTAGAGAAGCAAAATGATTTTTTGAAAGATAAACTTTTAGAAGTATCTCTCAAGCATGAAGTTGAATAAAGTGTGTTGCAAAATCATGAATGTGTAGACAATTCACTCCATGCTAAAATTGAACAACTTAAAAAGAAATCCATCGAGATTCAAGAGGGTTTGCAAGCAAGAATAAAAATTCTTGAAAAAGATGTTCAAAGGTGTGAAAAGCAAAGTGTTGATTTTGAATTAAAGTTACAACATGAAAAAGAAAAACATAAATGGGATTCAAGTTTTAAGAATAAAAACACAAATCCTCTTGATTATTCTTGGATTTCAAAAATGGAAAAACTTGAAGATGAGAACGTGTCTTTGGATTTTACGGTGTAATCTTTGATAAAAGAACGTGACAATGTCAAATTAGAATATCAAAAGCTTTTTAATTCAATCAAAAAGACACGGTCTCAAACTCAAACGGAAATGGACGAATTAATTGCTTATGGCTCTGAGAAAACATATGCATATGGTGCTATTCGTACTGAGAATCAGAATCTGTTGTTTACCATATCTGAATTAAAAACTAGACTAGCAAATGCTGAAAAATGTAAGTCTGTAAATACTATGTTTGACAAGACAAATGGTTCTCAACCTCTTCTTTGTGTCACACCATTAAACAAACAAGTTATTCAAAAGAAAACGGATGTTCAAAAATCAAAAGAAAACCATGTCGTGTCAAAACCAGCCACTTTACAGACTTCACCTGCCAAACAAAGCGGAGTGAATTCGAACAAAACTGTCATAGCACCTAGAATGTACAAAGTTGTCACAACTCATGAATCACAAACAAACGAGGCTAAGCACTATTAATCTTCTACAAGAATGAATGTTGCATCTAGTGTTAGAAGACCAATGAATAGAGATTCACATGTCAAGAATAGTGTCTTAACTAACATTAAGATGTAAGCAAAGAAAGTAGCAGTTTATGTTAG
>BQNB010113791.1:5176-21872 GCA_026074375.1 Tanacetum coccineum
AACAAAACCAAACCGACTCTAATCCTAGTGGTTTTGTAATCTTCTAGTTAACTACACATTGTTTTGATAAAACTACTCAAGTTCCATCCTTAATTGTGATGTGTTTGTACAAGATTGAGTTAGATACTAGAAATCTTATGGATTTGTATACATACATGCATGTAATCGTGATCTAGGGGGCAAAGGAGAATCAAATTGGTTATTATCCAATGTACAATAGCTTAGTGGAGACAATTAGGACTAGTATTAATTAGTTAGATGAAGTACTAGTACTTTTAGGATCATTAGTAAAAAATTTAGGTGATCTTTGATATGTATATGTATAGATATCCGGCCATAGTGGGCATTTGACACAAAATTGATTTAATTTTGTGTTAAGGTTTTAAAAGTGGGTATTGGTTTGAGTCTAGGTATTTCCGGGGTGTGTCCAAATGTATTTTATTGCGAAACGTATCCCTTATACGTGATCAATAAAAATAAAATACGCAAAGTACATAATTATCTTCTTAATAAATTATATATTACTTGGTTGTTGTAAATCTTAATTTATTTGACGACCGTTTACATTAATTTAATTATTTTTAGTCTACGCGATTTAGCTCCAAAAGTAAAATTAAAAGTAAACGCGTATCGGACTAAAATAAATAGTGACTAATAATAGGAATCGTAAAATGACCTGAAATTGAGAAATGTTACAGTCTCCACCCGTTAAAAGAGCTTTGTCCTCAAAGCTTAAGACCTTGTAGTGGATGACGAAGCCCGGTTTGTGAAGAGTTGTGGGTATTTTTGTTTGAACGAATCTTCATGTTCCCAGGTGAACTCAAGGCCCCGCCTAGAGTTCCAGCGAACCTTAACCAATGGTATTCGGCTTCGCTTTAATCGTTTGATCTCCCGTTCCATTATTTCAACGGGCTCTTCCATAAACTGGAGCTTATTGTCAACATGAATTCCTTCTAACGGCATGACTAATGGTTCGTCAGCGTAACATTTCTTCAGATTAGACACATGGAAAGTATGGTGAACTCTGCTCAACTCTTGAGGAAGTTCCAGCCTGTAGGCAACTTTCCTAACTTTTGCTAACACCTTGAAAGGTCCGACATATCTCGGGTTCAGCTTGCCCCGCTTACCGAACCGTATGACCCCTTTCCAAGGCGAGACCTTGAGCATAACTCTGTCCCCAACCTTGAACTCCATCGGCTTTCACTTCCGATCGGCGTAGCTCTTTTGTCGATCCTGAGCAGCTTGCATCCTTTGCTTGATCAGGACGATCTTTTCTTGCCAGCATGTCCTCGAGAGTTTGAATGGTTCTCTCGCTCTGGCCGTTAGTTTTTGGATGATACGCAGTGCTCATACTAATATCTGTACCCAAAGCTTTCTGAAATGATCTCCAGGTCGGCCTTTATGCTAGGCGTGATAACTGTTATTGTATAGAAAACTCTCGGCCAATGGAAAATGCATAACACCCAGCCTTTGCCCAAAATCGATCACGCAAGCACGTAGCATGTCCTCGAGAGTTTGAATAGTCCTCTCACTCTGGCCGTTAATTTCTGGATGATACGCAGTGCTCATGACTAAATCCCTACCCAAAGCTTTTTTGAAATAGATCTCTAGAAATTAAAGTGAATCTTCCATCACGATCACAGATAATTGAGGCAGGTATCCTGTGTCTTGCTACTATCCTGTTTAAGTACAACCTTGCCAATTTGTCCAATAGATCATTCTCCCTTATTGGCAAGAAGTGAGCAGATTTTGTAAGTCGATCCATAATCACCCAGATGGTGTCAAAACCTTGCGACGACTTAGGAAGCTTGGTGATAAAATCCATCGTGATATTATCCCACTTCCCACTTCGTTATCGCTGGTTGTACTATGCAATCCCGATGGCCATATATTTTCGTCCTTGAACCCTTGACATGTCAAGCACATTGCCTAACTAGGTGGCGATTCCGCCTTCATGTTTGGCCACCAAAAAGTTTTTTTTTAACATAAAATAATTTCTACACATCTTGTGTATAACTTTCCGGAACTAGGGATGGAATAGAATATTTTGACTATTGGGTTCGTGCATAATCACAGATCTTAAGTCTCCCATAGCAAGGTATCCAACTCCTGGCCGTGTAAACATTATGTACCATCGGCAAAGCGTGGTTTCCAATCTATTCCTTGGGTAAAATCCCTTTGGATTAAACCGCCTACGTCTATCCTTCACGAGATTCTTTGGTTTCTGGCTTCATTTGAGCTTCTAATATTTGATTGGAAGACTAAGCCAATGGTCATAACTAAGAAGGCTCGAACCCCCCCACCCGCCATGGCTCAATATCCGTTCCTTACAAGCTCATGCATCGGCCACTACGTTTGCTTTCCCGGGATGATAACGAATATCACAATCGTAGTCACTCAGCAATTCTAGCCAACGGCGTTGCCTCATGTTAAGCTCCTTCTGATCGAGAATGTGTTGTAGGCTTTTATGGTCGGTGAACACTGTGCATCTGGTTCCATATAGATAGTGTCTCCATATCTTTAGGGCAAACACTACCGACCCAAGTTCTAAATCATGAGTGGTGTAGTTCTTCTCGTGAACTTTTAGTTGTCGAGAAGCATAGGCAATCACTTTCTCTCTCTGCATCAATACAGCACCTAAACCCTTGTGTGACGCATCACAGTAGACCACAAAGTCTTCGCTTCCTTCAGGTAAAGCCAGAATTGGCGCACTGCACAACTTCTGCTTTATTAACTGAAAAGCGTTCTCTTCCTTTTCACCCTAGTCGAACTTGATTCCTTTCTGAGTAAGTTTCTTGTTCATTGATTTTTAGCAATCTTCGAAAATCCTTCGATGAACCTTCGATAGTAACCAGCAAGACCTAAAAATTGGCGGATCTCCGTTGGTGTCTTAGGAGATGCCCAATCTTTGATAGATTCTATCTTGGCTGGATCCACATGTATGCCTCTGCTATCTATGACGTGTCTGAGAAATTGTACCTTCGGGATCCAAAAATTCCACTAATTTTAAAAAAACTTATAGCATACAACTGCTCCTCTTAAAGCAATTCAAAACTGCCCTTAAATGTTCTTCGTGCTCTTTCTCGCCTTTGTATAAAACAATATGACATCGATGAAGACAATTAACGAACTTATTCCAAAGTAAGGCTTGCACACTCGTTTCATTATGATCACATAAAAACCGCCGGTGCATTGTTAGTCCGAATGGCATAACCTGAAACTCGAATAACCATACCGAGTTCGAAATGCCGCGTCTTTTGAATGTATCTTGTTCTCGTACTCTAAGTTGAGTGATTAGTCCTGATCTATCAAGATCTATCTTCGAATAAATACTGGATCCTTGGAGCTGATCAAAACAAATCGTCGATCCTCGGGAGTGGATAACGATCTTACTGTCGAGGTTATTAAACTCACGTAGTCGATGCAACATCCTGAGCGACCCATCCCTTCTTTTTGATGAATAAACCGGGCTCCCCAGAGGTGAGGAACTAGTCCTTATGAAATCCATTGTACAGGAAAGCTCTTGTAATTGTTCCGATAAATATTTTTCATTTTTGATGAGCCAATCGATACGTCTCGAGCTACAAGTGTCGGCTCCTTGGAAATAAGGTCGATTTGGAATTCCACTGGTCGAGTCGGAGGAAGCCCTGGCAAGTCCTCGAGAAATACTTTAGGAAAATCTCAGACGGTTGGTACATCCTTAATTTGTTTTTCCTTTTGACTTGTCCTCCTTTTTCTTGGCGGATATCTGCGCCAGAAAGATCCGGCATCCTTTCGCCACGTGCTCTTGAGCCCTTGAACATGAGATAACGGTCAACCGGGATTCTCTCCCATTGCTACTTTCGTTGCCATAAAAAGTCAAAGTTTCATTCCCATAGGGAACTTGAACAAGTTTCTTTTCTCATTCGCACAAACGATCACACGGCGTGACATCTCGTAACCATCCATACCGATAATACATCAAAACTACGTCGTTCAACGGGCATTAGATCTATGTTGAATGGATGGTCAAGAATTTTAAAGTGCAACCTCGTATAATAGTGTCTATCCTGACTAAATTCTCCTCACTTAATTCGACATCATATAATACAATTTTTCTAATGGGAGTAAGGGTGATGTTAATCAAGGAACTAAATGGCAGTGGATATAAAAGCTTCTATCGGCACCAGTGCACGAATTATGTAGATGCATAGGGGTTTAAATTTTTAAAAAGAGGAACATACCCGTGACGACATTGGCATCAGGGTTTCCCGGTGCATTTCCTATCTTTTCTGCATTCCTAACTGCATATACCCAGCCTTGTGCATTCCCATTTCCTCCATCTTTATTCTTCAGCTTAGGACAATCTCTCTTGAAATGCCCTGGTGCTCCACACTCAAAACAACCATTTCCCTTAGGAGCTGCCCTATTGCCCTTTTGAGTATTAGCAACATTTGTATTACCATACATACCCTGCAATCGCGCGAGCAAAATGCCCTAACTTTTGTTGCACTTGTGGCAGCCTATGGGAGCACCGGCCATTGTGGTAAAGAGTGGCACTATGTGTGCACTTGGGCCAGATCCCCCATGACGGCTATCTTTTCGCCTGTCCATATTGTAGACCTTGCGACATTCTGCCTCTTGAAAGGGTTTTTCTGGTACCATGGTTGTTTTCTTGAATGAATCATTTCCGGCCTTACCTTATTGTTGTCAGGTTTGCTTATCTTCGCTTCGGTGCGGAGTTTCTGATCATCAAGTCATTGGCCCAACTCAATCGCTTTCATCCAACCTCTTGGGTCTGGGCAGACTTGACGTTCCCATAAATGTTGTCAGTAAGTCCACTGAATGTACATTGTCAACCTTTCCGGTTTCATTGGCACAAACTTGGTACATAATCAGGGTTTAGTTCTGGAAACATTCAGTGAATGCTGGAACATCATACCCCTTGACCTTTAGTTTCCACAGCCTTGATTTTCTAATTTCCTTGATTCACACCTGTGAGACAATAGCTTGTCCGTCATACTTTTTCTTGAGTCTTAACCAAGTCATTGTAATTATATTGCCGTTCAGGGACCTAAGGTTCTTATCTAACCATTCCACCAAGTCAAAGCAACCCCTAATAGAGTGCAAGTGGCAAACTTAACCTGATTTCTCCATAGCATAATAACCACTGATATTGAACACTGACCGATCCATCTTCTCAATCCAACCACCGAGTTAAACCGACCAGTATAGCCTTCAGTTCCCTTGAAGTTCAAAGGTTGACACTTCATGAAGTCAGCGTAAAAACAAGGGCGTGCAGTTTGCACGTTCCTTCGGTTATCCTCGTGTGAACTATTGATTCCATCTCCATTGGTGGATTTTCGCAAAAGAGCTTGGTCAATCATTGCTTGGATGGATTCTGGAGTCATGTTGTTTGGGTTGGTGTTATTAACAGGGGTATTTGGTCCTCTTCTGGTCGTAGGTGCCATGATTTATCTAGATCACAAATGATAAAACATGAGGTTATACGACAGAATATAATAATGTATAGATGAGATAATTAACACAAGAGAGGTATATAGTACAAAATAACACCTCCATTTCATTCATAACTTTGAAAATTTTACATGAAATAGTTATCGGAGTACACATAATACAATACTAAAGATCTAAGGCTATGCTAGCGGGGAAAACCCCTAATACTTAACATGTCTGTATAATGACCTAGCAAGATAAAATAACATAATCACCAGATGTGACTGTCAGCATCCCCAGAAGCATCCTGGTGATTTGGAATCCCAACCTCTGGTCTTGGCTGTCTAGCTCTCCTCTGCTGCTCTCCAATGCATTGCTAACAAACGTCGGCATGCATGTCCTCACTCTTCCGCCTCATATCTCTAATGACTCAGAGAGTCTCTACCATCTGGTCCTGATGCCTATGGTCAGTCTCTCGAAGCACTGCTAACTCGGCCTACTGCATTTGAAAGCGAGTCTCCTATACCTAATGTTGTGTCTGAATGAGAGTACCCTGCAGCTATAGCTGTGTTTGGTGTGCCTGGAGATGAGTCTCGTGTACATACACATGATCATGATGTGTCTGATGCTCCTGATGAGTCGCCTAACTCAATCCTATTGAGTGAGCCTAAGCCTCTCAGGAAGCATAGGCCTCCTCCACCACCATCTATACCGTCTCCTAGAGAGTCATCCTATCTCCCATAAGTAAATCGACCCGCTACGAGACCATATCGACAGCGCTGTGATATACGAGACCATACTATCCTTGAGCATCCTCTAGTAAAGCATACAATCCTGTGTTATCATGCTCATGAGCTTAGCAAGCTCTGGACCCTAGTATTGACCTATTCCTACGGTCAGGTGGCTATCTCAGGAACTAAGCCGTCAGCAGATCTAAAACCCAATATCCTAATACCGTACCCAACCTCTCTAATCTCCTGTCAGCCCTCTCTTTCAGCATCTAACGGTACAACAAACGCATAATCTCAATCCCTTGACCTCTGGTAGGTCTAGCGTGTAACCTCTTCCAATCTCATATCGGGCAGCCTAGAGTAGACAAACACAACCTCATGACAGGGAGGCTGCTCAGACTCGGGAATGTCATCCCTACAGTCAACAGTAGATGGTATGTATAGAGATGGTGGTAGTGGTGTAGTGAAGGTGATGGTAATGCGGCAGTAACTGCATCAATGAGAGCCTGAGTAGATGCTATCCTAAGTGTCTAGATTTAGGTTAGACACCCAGATGACGGTAGTAAAGGTGATGGCACAGGTGGTGGTGATGGATGTGCAGGTGGGGCTGTGCACCTAGCAAGGCGCTCTTCTGCAGAGGGTGGTGATAGTGAGATAGGGTGGTGAAGTGATTGGAGATTCATAGCCAGAATATCTTCAACCTCTTGCCCACTGGTGGAAGGGGCTATGTGGAAGTCCTAAAGGTCGGATACGGCTAATCCTAGCCCCAATAGTAATATCAGTGGAGGGTGGTGGTATAACAAGCTCTGTTCCCTCAGGTGGGAAAACAAGCTCATCAATAGGTATAACAATAGTAGAGTCGGCCGGAGCTAAGTGCTCCTCCTCCTCCTCGTCCTCCTCATCCTCATCCTCATCATCCTCATCCTCATCAGCGTCATCCCCAGATGAATCGCCGTCATCATCATCTCCATCATCCATAGGATAGTCAACCGAACCATCCTCTGTCTCATCATCCTCATACTCCTCTCGATCCTCCTCGGGATCTGACTCAGTAACATATCCAGGTGACTCAACAGTAGGTAAATCAACAGGAAGAATTGGTTGCTCCTCAGCCAAAAACTCATGCTCATCCTCCATGGGATAATACTCCAGGGTATATTAAGGCTCGGCACGTATCAGGAACATGTGCCTGTACTTACATAGGATCACGCTCGATTCCTAACCCTCGTCCTGAGGAACTTGCTGTGTCTATGGATCCCTGGGCCTGGTATGTAATACCGGTGATGTGGGGCTACTTAACTGGCTTGTATTAGTAGTCCCGTTGTACTTAAATACGATGACCCATAATGGATAACCTCCCTTAGTATACCCTCATCATCCGCTAATCCCTACAAGTGCTTCGCTGTCGGCTTATAGAGTCACGTGTAGACATAAGTGTATGTAGATCACCGATGTAAGCAGAAGACAAAGACTGCAGCAAAAAGCCAAAAATAGCCTAATATAAGTATTATACTTATAGTAAAGATCAGATATGATATGTCCTGTAAGCTTTAATTATAAAAGTCTTATAGTAATATACGTAATATCATTTATATACACGTATTATCAATTTATGAAGCACTTTATAACCCTATCTAATAGCTAAACCACTGCATGCCATGTAAGCAAATAAGTGAAGCTATATGAAACAAGTAATGCAAGTATGTCCCCTCGCAAATCCCATTTGTGAAACAGTGTTTTAAAAAATAGTTTTAAGTCTAGGACAAACTTTGTTGAGACCCCCTGGTTTCCCTAAAACCATTGGCTCTGATACCCAATTCTGTAAAACACCCTTAATTCTGAGTACGCAGTGGAATGTTGAATATCCTCCGAGGCGTTACTTTATGGATCAATAGCACAAGATCTGAGAACGACTACTAAACGTGTCATTTGAAAAAGATACATTGGATTAACAAAATACTTGTTTGTTACATAAGCCCATGGCTTAAATTGTTCAACAATATAAATAAAGATTCTAGGTTATAACATTTGTCCCAAATGTAATAAAGACCCCAAATCTTCAGTGTTACGCCTTCAGGAATTATTGACTTTCCCAATGTATCAATCGCACCTCTTGCCTTATTGACATGAAAAAACATGCTTAAAAAAAACTTCATCATAAAATTGGTGAATATCATTAGGTTTAATGTAAATCGAATAGTAGGACCGCAAGATTTCCAAGTGTATGATTAAGCAACACATGCAAACATCATAAAAAGTAAATACGTTTTCCTATGCCTTATGACACTGAAGGCTCGACATGTATAATGCAATATATTAGCCAATGAATGCCTGTGAAATGATGTTCAAAGACCCCGAACAATCCCAAATCCGACATGGTAGAAAAAACGTTCGTCCCAGTTGATAGCTCTAATCACACCCGCACAGGGGATTGTCATATCCTAAATAGATCTCTATAACATTTTATCCTCAACAATCCAGTAAATTTTGACAGTTCATGATAAAGGGCTCAATGGGTTATCACTACTTAGGCAAACACGTAATCATATGCATAAACCATTGTACAACTTGGAGTTGCGTCGCAATTTGTAAAACAAAGCAATTTCTCAAGCTCACGCCCAAGGATATAAATCATTTAAATAATTTGTAAACATGGGGCCTATGAACTTAACCTTAGCAGGATAGTACTCTGAATTGGTAATTAAATACCAAAAGTAACATGAATCACACTATCAAGTACCTAAGTAAAATACGGGTATTCGAAGCTTCATAAGTCTACACATTTAAGGCTAACGACTCATTGTATAAACTAAATTTCATTTCAAGTTTATATATACTGTTATCACTTGTGTGATGGTGCACATGATTATTGTATTTATAATTTCGATGGTTCTCGGGAAACGTAAAGTCATTGTTAATAAATATACTTACTTATTAAGTCGTTAATTAAACTCGTTAATGTCCGAATATCTTAATAGTCGACCGATTCGTTAAGAGTGTTTTATTAATTCAACTATTGATCACAAATAACCCGTTAATTTTCTAGATATTACACTTTAGGTGTCCCTATAGTATTATAAATATAAACATTTATACTTTAAACCCTTTAGTTTCGATAATTACATAATTAGTCCTTTAAGTTTACAAAAACGTAATTTAGGTCTTTATAGTTACACTTTAGTCCCTGAGTTTCAGAATGTTTCAAAAACAGTCCCTAGAGTTATCACAATTCAAAAATGACAATTTAATCCCTTAAGTTTCGAAATTTACATTTTTAGTCCATTAACTTTACAAAAATCACATTTTTATCCAAATTAAGTCCTAACAAGTGGCATTTAGTTTTATCAAGTTCAAATATGTCACATAAGCTGTCCTAGCTTATAAATAAGCTCAGCGAGCTTATTTTTGGCTTAATGGGCCTTATCGGGCCCGTTAAGGTCCAATTAATGTTTTAAAGGCCCAATTTAGTTTTTAAAAAAAACCATTGCCTTCATTAAGCTTGTTTTAGTTGGTTAAGTTGAAAATAAGCTCGGGAGAGCTTATTTTGGCTTATTCAGGCTTATTGGGCTTATGAGCCCAATAACTTAACCCGAAAGGAATAATACGGTCCATTAGGCATTCTTAGCTTAATCCTCGTCCTTATTAAGCCTAATAAGTCTGTTTTCGGTTTAGCTTATCCAAATAGGCTAATAAGCTCTTGTAAATGGGTTGTTGGGCCCATTAAGGGTCCGAATGGATTTCTACATGGTTTGACTTGGTCCATTAGGGTCCATTAGTCTTTCTTAGGTCTACTAAGTCCGTTAGTGTTTATACAAGTCCACCAATAAGCTGCCGAGAGCTTAACGGTGAGGGCTTTAATTGCTCGAAATTAAAGGCTCGTTCGAGGCAGTAAGCGCCGATAAGGGTTCGAGTTAATTTCAAATGGCAATACAAGGTCTAAGTCGATTAAATGTGTACTTCTAACTTATGAATAAGCTCGAGTGGCTTATTGATAAACCATAGCTTATTACACGAGGGTTCGTTGGGCCTGTTTGGGTATAATAGGCTTGTTCTCGGGGCCGTTTAAGGTTTCTCCTTTTGCAATTCGTTGTTCTAACAAGATTTTAAGAACATCTATATATCCCTTATAAGCTAATTGAGCTTACTATAAAGCTAAACGGGCCTCGAAACAAAGGCTATTAGGCCTGTTCGGCCCAAATGCGGGCGGTTTGGATTAACCAAGGCCCTTTATGGTCCGTTGGTATTTCTAGCAACATACATGGTTCGTAAAAAAAGTCCTAGCAGACTTTGTTGTCCGTTCGTTTAGCTTATATTTATGATCGTGTTCACCACTGCATCTATAGTTAAAAATGGGTGTCGAATATTCCTTCTCAAGATAGAATGTCGTATTTACTTGAAAAGTTTACGTGTATCATTCATGAAATTCGTTTGTAAGAGTTATGGGTTTACGTTTGCTTATAGACGAAAATGTTAAACACTTTGTTTGCCATTTAATCACTTTTTACAACGATTCCCTAACGCCACCCAAAAGGTCGCATATGTGCAATAACATTGCTGATAATACTCGATGTATCCTTTGAATTTAATTCAGCGTTACACATGCAAGACATCTTATATATACATACGTACATATTGACTCGTAATTAAGGAAAACAAGTTATTAACTGCGAGTGACATATAGCTAAATCGTGACTTACAAATCGTGCTCCTAGGTCTTGGTTCAATGTTAGGGACGATAATGGAATGCTAACCCTCCCAAGTGTAAACACATACGTATACCCCAAATGTTAATGCCAACACTTGGCTCGTATACCCCTTAAGCACTTGTTATAGGAGCCTTAGTTGTGTTTGTGGTTTGAGGTTCAAACACAAGAACAACTATGTGTGTAATTGTTTTAGCTTAGAGAGAGGATATGAGAGTTTGGAAATGTGTTAAGTGAGCTAGTAAATGTGATTTATAGGATAAAAAGCTAGTTAACTCTCTTGGTTTCACAAACAACCCACACCGAACCAAATTTGTGCCCTAGGAGGTGGTTTTTGAAGTTTTCTAGTTACTACACCTTGTTTTGTTAAACCACTCAAGTACATGTCTTAATTATAGTATATTTGTACAAGATTTGGTTAGATATTAGAAATCGTAAGGATTTGTATACATACATGCATGTAATTGTGATCTAGGGGGCAAAGGAGAAGCAAAATGGTTATTATCCAATGTACAATAGCTTAGTGGAGACAATTAGGACTAGTATTAATTAGTTAGATGAAGTACATATACTTTTTAGGATCATATAGAAAAATATTTAAGGTGAATCTTTGATATGTATTGTATAGATATCTTGGCCATACGGGCATTTAGACAACCAAATTGATTTAATTTCGTGTTAAGGTTTTAAAAGTGGTATTGGTTTTTGAGTCTAGGTAAAGTCTCGGTATTTCCCCGGTTGAGTCCAAATGTATTTTTTATGCGAAATGCACCCATATACGTAGACACAATAAAAAATAAAATACGCAAAGTACATAATTATCTTCTTAATAAATTATATATTACTTGGTTGTTGCAAATCGTATTTTATTGGTGACCCGTTACCATAAATATTATTTCTAGTCTAACGCATTTTGACTTAAAAGTAAATTTAAATAACGCGTATCAGACTAAAATAAATAGTGACTAATAATAGGAATCGTAAAATGACCTGAAATTGAGAATTAGTTCACATTCTACCACATCTCAAGCATATTCAGTCATTCACAATCATTTTCTAACAAAAGCCAAACACATTTACCCTAACTCATTCATATTTTCATCATGACCTTACTGAAAGCACCAATATAACCAACAAACAAGCATAATCAAGCGTAATCACAGTAAAACTACTAACTCATACCTGGCACATAATGAAAATCAAAATTTCCTTCGAACTCTCCAAATCCCATTTCTGTTAGACGCTTCTTTTGTAAAGTAGTTAGTGAATAGAGAACCCTTTTCAAATTTCTTGGTGACATTCTTGAATTTATGGCTTTCTTATCATTTGTTTTCGCTTTCACTTTAACTTTCGCTTCTGCTTCTGGTTCATAATTAACAATCATATTATCTTCTCGTTTATTTCCTTTTCTCTTCTTTTTTAGCGCACACTGCATCCTCACAATCAGAATCTTTTTGTACTGCAGGCCTTTTTCCCTTTTTCTTAATTTCTACTTCATTATATTTAACGAATGTTCCAACTGCAAAGTCAGAATCACTTTCGCTTTCGGTTGATTTTTGCTTGTTTTTCTTGTCTGCTTGCTTTTTTATCAATCTTTTTAACAGGAGCCTTTTTTGTTGCTTTTTTCTTCGATACCTTTCTTTGAATAGTATCATCCGATTCAGTATCACCTGAAAACATTATTAAACAGAATAGATTAAAACATATATTCTTATACTTACAGTCAAATTGTCTACGGCCAGTCTCCCAATTGTAAATTTTAAACATTACAAGCATTATCAAATCCAAAATTAAAATTAAATTAAATGCTTACTCATTGGTTTTTCCACTTGAATTTTTTAGCGACATTTTAATACGCAGACATATGAACATAATTTAAATATACCATACTGAATCACAGTCCATCTATCTACTACAATCACATACAACCAATTAAGTTATTCAAATGATAAACTACACTCAACAACAAGATTAAACAATCATATATTGCATAATTTAATACCAATAACCTAGAACAGACACACGATAAACAAGTTATGTACTAGATTACTTCTTTACAACAGCCACATTAATATTACCAAAACACGCATAGAGACACATTTTCAAATAACTAACACATTCTGTGCGTACACAAACCTAAACTCAGACTCGATAAACACGTGTACTGAATTGCATCTATACACAACGTGCATTAACTTTAAACAAACACGCACCATCATAACTCATTTAATTCCTAATTTCATTGCTTTCTAAGAAACCCCAACCTAGCTCATATCTTATAAAACAAGTATTTAACTACATTACGGTCTATAGAACAAACTGCATGAATTTATCCTAACCCGCACACATAACCAATTTCACATGCCTAAGTCTTTTTATGATGCATAAACTAAGCTAAGAATAACACCTAATAAAACAAGTACGTACTAAATTAACAAATCTACACAACCCGTATTAAACCTTTAAAACAACAGGCGCAACTACATAACCAATTTTAGACGTCTAATACATTCTGCGCGAAGCCTAACCTAGGATCGAACCTGATAAAATAAGTATGTACTGCATTACCTGTATACACAACCTGCATTAAATTTAAACAAACACACACACATACCCAATTTTAGACTTCTAATACATTCTGCGCGAACACTAACCTACGCTTACACCCTGTAAAACAAGTATGTACTGCATTACCTCTGCAAACAAACTGAATTAATTTTATCCAAACACGCAGACATAACCAATTTTAGACGCCTGATACATTCTGCGCGAACCCTAACCTAGACTCACTTCCAATAAAACAAGTATTTACTGCATTAGTTCTATAAATAAACTGCATTAATTTTATCCAAACACGCAGACATAACAAATTTTAGACGCCTAAGTCTTTTATGTGCGTAAACTAACCTAGACTAACACCCGATAAAACAAGTATGTACTGCATTACTTCTATACACAACCTGCATTAACTTTAAACAAACACGCACACATAACCAATTTTAGACTCCTAATACATTCTTCGCGAACACTAACCTAGGCTCGCACCCGATAAAATAAGTATGTACTGCATTACTTCTATACAAAACCTGCATTAACTTTAAACAAACACGCACACATAACCAATTTTAGACGCCTAATACATTATGCGCAAAACCCTTAGACCTAGCTCCACACAACTATAAAATAAGATGTACTACTAGCAATTACCTCTATCTGCAACCTGCATATACTTTAAACAAACCGCATACATAAACAATTTAAAAGAGAGTTCTCTTTTATTTGCTTAAACTACGCTATACTTACATCCGATAAAACAAGTATATACGCATTACTTCTAATAAACAAACTAATTTAATTTTAAATCCAAACAACTGCTGACATAAACAATTTTAGACGCCTAATAATAATATTCTGCGCAACCCCTAACCTAGGCTTCACGTCCGAAAAAACAAGTATTTACTGCTTAATTCTATAAACATAAAACATTATAATTTTAAACAAATTACACAGACATAAACCACTTTATATACCGCCCTTAAGGGCTTTATCTGTGCATAAAACACCCTAATGCCAACTATTAACACCCCATAAAAAAGCATTTTGTTTCAAATCTACAACATCACAAGCATATTAGTCAAATCTACAACATTTTATGTCGATTTTCCCTAACATCAATCCCCTATGTACATCACAACCACCCCTAATTGCATTTTTAGTTCAAATTCTACAACATCACAAGCATATTCAGTCAGAGACAAAAAAATAGTGTCTATTTTCACAAAACATGAAACACATTAAAACATAACTTATGCTTATGAACATAATCTCAATCCTAATGCATCTTAGTTCACATTCTACCACATCACATGCATATTTAATCACTCACAATCAATTTCAGAAAACACCCTAATGCATTTCAGTTCAAATTCTACAACATCACAAGCATATTCAGTCACTCAACTAATGCATCTCAGTTCAAACTTAAAATTAAATATAATACTTACTTGCCGATTTTTCAACTTCATCCGCTTTTTTATTTTTATTTTTCTTTTTTGTTTCTACAAATTAAACATAAACATGATTAATTATAAAATAAAACTATTAGATGCAGTGAAATATAAAAAAATGTAGTAATAATCAGTTACCAGGCGGTGTTAATCCTGTATATGTTCGAACCATAGTGATGGTGGTTACGGTGGAGAAGATGGTGGTTACGGTGGGGAAGATGGTGGTTACGGTGGCGAAGATGGTGGTTACGGTGGGGAAGATGGTTGTTACGGTGGGGAAGATGGTTGTTACGGTGGAGAAGATGGTGGTTACGGTGGCGAAGATGGTGGTTACGGTGGGGAAGATGGTTGTTACGGTGGAGAAGATGGTGGTTACGGTGGCGAAGATGGTGGTTACGGTGGATCGATTTAGGGTGAGAGATTCGATCGATTTTTGAGTTTTGGGGAAAAAAGAGGCGGGTTATTAATGGAATTAATGATTTGACCCTGAAGTTTCACTTATTTACAAAATAGGGACCGCCCTTTTTTTTGTTTTTCTAATCTAAGGATTTTTGATCCAAGGGCTAGGATCTTCTCTTACTCTTTTTATTATAAACATTCTTTTATATATATATATATATATATATATATATATGAAGGTTAAAATAAAAAGACAAATATTCGTGAGAAGGATAAAAAGAAAACTTTTTTTAAAAAAGTTCTCGAAAAATTCCAAAAAAAATCCATTAAATCAGGTATGTTGGTGCATAAAACTTTTGTAAAAGAAGTTTTTCTAATTTTGAGTTTTTATACGTTTTTTTAACGCGCAAAAAAAGAAATTTTGATGCACAAAAAAATTTTGATGCACAAATTTTTTGACTTGTTATAGTTTGATGCGCAATAAAATTTTGATGAAAAAGGTCAAAAGAAGTTGGGTACAAAAACGAATTTTTGAGGCACGAAAAACCGATTTAATGCACAAACGTTTTTTTTCGGCAAAACTATCCACTTTTTGAAAAACTTCCTTTACAACTTTTTCATGCAACAACATACACGATCTTGTGGAATGTTTTCAGAATTTTTTGAGAACTTAAAAAAAAAATTTCTTTTTATCCTTCTCACGAATATTTGTCTTTTTATTTGATCTTTATCCATTATAAAAGAATGTTTATAATAAAAAGGGTAGGAGAATATCCTAGCCCTTGGATCAAAACTTCTTAGATAAAAAAACAAAAATAGGGGCGGTCCCTCTTTTGTAAATAAGTGAAACTTCAAGGTCAAATGTATACTATTAAAAAACTAAAAACGCGCCTCTTTTTTCCCCAAAACTAAAAACACACAGTAATTGATTTCCTTTTCTCTCTCAACCAAATCTCTCTCTATCAAATCTCTCTCCCCAAATCTTTCGATCAAATCTTCGGCAGATCTTCGTCAAATCTATTCTGAAAATTAAAAAAACACACAGTAATTGATTTTCCCCAAATCTACTGCATCAAATCACTACGGTTCGAACATAGACAGGATTAACACCACCTGGTAACTGATTATTACCACATTTTTTTGTTATATTTCACTGCATCTACTAGTTTTATTTTATAATTAATCATGTTTATGTTTAAGTTGGAGAAACAAAAAATAAAAATAAAAATAAAAAACGGTTGAAATTGAAAAATCGACAAGTAAGTATTCTATTTAATTTTAAGTTTAATTAAAATTCACTAGATATTGAACTAAGATGCATTAGGATTGAGATTATGTTCATAAGCATAAGTTAGGTTATAATGTGTTTCATGTTTGTGATAAAATGATTGCATGTTCCTGAATAACCTTTTGATGCGGT